>JABLUY010000156.1:0-92667 GCA_013306675.1 Thraustochytrium sp. TN22 | reverse complement strand
GCCGGGGCATCGGAAGGAGACTCGCGCCGGGGCATCGGAAGGAGACTCGCGCCGGGGCATCGAAAGGAGACTCGCGCCGGGGCATCGAAAGGAGACTCGCGCCGGGGCATCGAAAGGAGACTCGCGCCGGCCAGAGCTGTGGACGGGGACGAGCCCGGCATGGGCCCAAGGATGGCGGAGGTCAAAGGGCGAAGCGCTTGCGGACCTTGCGAAGGCCGTAGCGGGCGGCAGTGACAAAGCCGACGGTGAGCAGGCCCTTGGCACTCTGCACGCGGCTGCTACGGGCCACGATGGAACGCAGGGCGCTGCGGATGTGCGCGGGCTGGGCCTCGCTGCGGGAGGCGGCCGGAAGGTAGGGCAGCGCCGCGGCTAGACGAGAACGCTGCGCAGGATCGGGGTCCTGCTCCCAGGTGCGGATGCCGGCCGCGGAGGGCGAGCCGATGGCCGCGAGCTGGCCGGCGTAGCCGGCTGCGCGCGCGCGCTGGCCGGCCGCGCCGTCGAGATCGTCCAAAAAGCGCGCATACAGGTCGCGGAAGTGAACCATGCTACCGCGCACGATGCTTCCAACCTTGTCGGGGTTCTCTGCAAGGCCCATGCGCACGTCGCCCGCGTAGGAGAGGCCAGCTAGCACACCGAAGAGGTCCTCATCGTCGAAGCGCGGCGGCAGGAGCAGCAGCGCCGTGTGCATGGCGTGTACGAGGTTTGTGCGTAGCGCGGTGCGCAGCGGGGTCTCCGGCGTTGCGTCGCGCAGGAAGCGCACGGGCTTGTGCAGGCGGCCGCTCAGGTAGAGCGCGTCCCACCGGCTGAGGTCGCGCTCGGCATCCTCGCGCGAGATGACGCCGTACTTGAGCCGCAGCTCCGGCACGCTCGGCACTGTCACGTCCGTGTTGAAGTACATGAAGCCGCCGCCCGCGCGCTGCACGCGTGACACGGCTGCCGGCCCCAGCGCGCTCAGACAGGCGTAGTGGGCCGGGTGCTGCTCCCTGTTGGCGGCGTGCCACGCGGTGGCGTCCTCCACCACGAGCACGAGGTCCACCAGCGGGCGGTCGGCGGCCTTGTCCCGCCCGCCATCCCTCGCCACCTGCGCGAAGACGCCCGAGCCGTACGCGAGCGCCGCGCAAAGGCCGCCGTCGCCCTGCAGCGCCTGGACGGCCGCGCCCACGGCGTCCTCCTCGTCGCCGCTGCCGGTCATGGTCATGACGACGGCGCTGCAGGCGTGCGCCTCCGGGCGGGCGGGCCGGGCCGGGCCGGGGCAGGGCGGGCAAGGGCGGGCGGGCCGGCTGCGTCGCCGCGCTGCTGCTCGCGCACTCTTCGCCGCGCTCGCCGCACTCCTCGTCTTGCGGGATCAGACCGTGGAAGCGAGACTGTGACCCCAGTGCAGTGCGTGCAGCAGATGAGAGGCGAGTGCCGTGCAGCGATGGCGAGCGCAGCCGCAGCCACTTCTCGTGAAATCTTATCTGAACGAGAGCGAGACCAAGAGGCAAGCATGCCGCAGTGCCAGAGACCAGACAGCAGCGTGGGCGCTCGAACATCTATCTGGCAGGTTTCGCGAGCTCGGAGGTTCAATGTGCAAGGCTTCTGAGGGCCATGATGGCTTTGACTGAAGTTGACTTTTTCAATGCAACGAATTGCCTGCCTGGCGGCCGGCGAGTAATCGCGCTGGATCAGGCGTAGATGTCCGCCGAGTCCTCGGCGCCGGCGCTGGCTTCGTGACGGTGCGCCAGGGCACTCAAGAGACCGGCGCGGAGGCTGCCACGGAGTGTCGCAGCGCCGCCTTCAGCCTGCTGCATGAGGTTCTCCGTGCTGGGGTCCCAGGGCTCTGTCGCAGTCGTCGTCATGGTGACGTAAGGCATCGGGTGCTGCCAGGTATGCACGGAGCCGGCGCCGAGACCCTGACTCTGCAGATTCGCCTCCCCGGTCGCTCCTTCGGCTTCCTGGGAACGTATTTGGCGCTTTAGTCTTTCCACCTGCGTGTCACATGCCGTCGGAGCTGCGAAGGTGTGCATCTGTGACGCGTCGGTGCCTGGCATGGTCGTTGTGACCGTCCTCGTTGTGGTGGTGGTCGCAGTGGTGATTGCAGAAGAGCCCGGCGAACTGTTGCCTGTCTCCAGGAATTTGGGATAGCTGACGGCGTCCCTTCTGGGACGAGTGGGAGGCGCATTTTGATCGGGCAAGCTTCCCTTGGAAATCGCGCCGCTGCGCGTAGCGCGGGTAAGCATCCGTTCGAGGCGACCTGTAATCCTGCAAAGTCAGCTGGGCAGAGATGAGGCGATGCCTGCGAAATCGACCTTCAACTTACTAGCTTGCAGTTGGTCAAACAATTCAATTGAGCTCTCAAAGAGCGTGTCCCAGGCAGCCGGGAAGAACGCCTTGGAGCGCAGACCGTTGGCCAGCAGTTTGACCATGTCCTGAAAGTCTTTGATCCGATGCTCATCAAGACACCAATTCGGGACGGCCGCAATTTTCGCCTCCAGCGGTACAGGCGCTGGGGACCGGTCTACGAATTTTCTGTACTCCTTCGGCTTTTCTGCATCAGGAGACTTGAGAGCGTCCCGAAGATATCTCGTCATGCTAATTAGTGCCTCGTGGTCCCTCTTGCAGAGGTCCCTGGCACCAGACTGGGCCGGCGTATCGTAGTTTCTGACCTTAGCTATCCCGCGTTTCAGCTCCTCCCCAAAAGCTTGGAGGAGATGTCGTGCTTTGGCGCACTCGAGGACGTCGGCTTGCGCTGCGCAAAGGTCCATGATATCTGTACCCAGTAGAACGTCTGACCTTGGGGCCGGGACCTCGAAATCCCGTGCACCCCCCTGGAGCGCGATGCCCGCGCCGCCATAAAACCTCGCTAGGCACGCATCTTCATTCCAAAACAGTACCTCAACGACGAAGTTAAAGTACGGCTGCAGGATCGAGACGAGCTTGGTTTCTTCTGCGGTGCGCTTGGCTTTTTCTTCGGTCAGGTCCGCCTGCGCCTGCGCCAGCCCCAGGACCGCCGCCACCATAGCCGCCATAAGCACTCTCGCGAGCCGCATTCTCTTCCTCGCCTCGCCCTTGCTGCGACGGATTTGGCAATGAGCGCGCGAGCACGTCCAATCTGCGTGTCCTGCGTCTCAGGTCTGCTCTGCTGCCTCGGTGCTAGTCGCGCCAGGGAACACAGGACCAAGGCCAAACACAAGCGAATAGCAAGCCACCGTTACCGTCGAGCACATCCGGTCGCGTGGCCCGTGTGCTCGGCGGCCTCAGTACGGCACGAGGATCAAACGCTAGCCGTGCTCCTCGTTGTTCGTCTCCCACTGCACCTGCTTCCTACATGTCACTTCCGACTCAGCTCAGACAGGGGGCCCGGCGGGCCCGGCCAACAGCCGGCCTCGCGCGGGTACCAGCCTTTTCGCATGCATTCGCACGTGAAGGAAGCAAGCCCCGCCTCAGGCTGCCGATGCAAGCCGCCAGTGCACTGCACTGCAAGGCCGGCCGCGGCGGTCGGCGAGGCCGTGCTCGGCGGTCGGCGAGGCCGTGCTCGGCGGTCGGCGAGGCCGTGCTCGGCCGTCAGTTTCCGAACCTTTCGGCTAGACTCGGACCCGCGGCGCGTGATCGCCCAGCCTTGAATGCACGCGGCCGGGCTGCGCGGGGGTGCACAAGTACAGTCACTGCGGCCAGGACAGGCGCGCGGCAAGCTGGCAGCCGGTCAGGGTGTCGGGTGCCCAGTGTCTATCTGCATCAAGGCAATGGCCACGGCCTGGCACAATCAATCTTACCCGCGAGTCTCGACTCAAACATGGCGCAGACAGCCGTGCCTCGCCAAGGCTTGCTTGGACGGATTGACGTCCCTCGGCGACTGCGAAAGGACGCACAGGCGGTACATGAGTGCTGCAAACAACCTTGAACGGCCACGGGTACGGCCTCGGCGGCCTTTGCTTGCCCGGAAGGCCATCCCTCAGCGATTGCGAGAAAACGCTTGGGCTGTGCACGGCCACGGCACTCTCGTCTGCATCGCCGCTCGTATGCCAGCGTGATTGTACTCAGCGGGAGGTCCGTCCCGGTGTCATCCCTTATGTGAGCAAGCCAGGTGTCAATGATCTGAAATCTTAGTTTTTAACTTAGAGCAAATCGCCCCTGTTGAGCACGATGCGGTTCCATTTGTGGCGCTCCTCGTTGCATGATTTCGACCACGCTCGATCCACTAGAGTGCGATGGTAACCATAAAAGTCATCGCCCCAGTTGTTGGATCGGAGACAGCCATACCAATCCTCCCGCCGTGTCATGAAGGATTGGTTCGTCGGGTCCCATCTCCACAGCTGACCATTGTTGCCAGAGTTTCGCATCTGAGGTCTCAGGAAGGAGGGCGGCTCGTCCCCATCGTCCGGATTTGGGTTGTGGCCGTCCCAGGTCTCCCATGTGAGCGCCATTCCATCCGCTTCCTTGTAGAGACTGACCACGTAGCCCTCGTCAGTGACAAGCCAGCGGTAGGCACGGTCATGCTTGTTGCAGCCATAATCTGTGTGCGTCCACAGGTGACTCGGCCGATGGATGTGCGCCTTCAGACATGCGTTGATGGCATCTTGGAGCATTTGAGGCTGCTGGAGGGACCACAGGAAGTGGGTAGTCTTTTGGCAGTGCTCGGTTCCGTACACCCGGTGGTCCAGCAAATTTTGGAAATAGCACTTGCCCGTGGTGTCCTTGAGTAGGCGGTCGACGGGGTCCCAAGAGAATCGCAGGCATCTAGAATCGACCTTTTCATCGTCGAAAGAAAACGAGGAGAGAGCCAGCATGTTGTTCGTTGAGTTGGTGATGCAGGTTCCCGGCGCACGCAGTGACTCCAGTACACCATTTTTGGTTCCGGTGCCATGCAGCACAAACATCTGCCCGAGGCCTTTATCGTCCCCGCCGCCCGTGCAGCGCTTCATCTCGAGCAGGTTGATATCGGCCTCCAGACAGGTTACATGCTGACGCCCGTCCACCCAGATTCCCCCAGAGGACTGGACGAGAAGCACGGCATTGCCCTCGATACTCACGGCAACCGAGGCCTCAGCCTTGTCAGGGTCAACGTGTGGCAGGTTTTTCTTGATGTTTGCGTAGTGCGAAAGGAAGAAGTCGTCCAACGTCTTGGCAACCGCATTTGCCTTCTCTCGTGACCAATTTGGCTGTGCGTGAAGCCAGGTGTTGGCGCGGAGCATGTACGGAATGTAGCCGAGCTTGAGACCAATCTCAGGCAGCACCGTTGCCTTGTGCTGCAGGCTGGCAAAAAACTTCGCCACGACCTCGGCGTCAATCTTCACAATCGGAGTGCCGTCGCCACCTTGCGTCATGACCTTTTGCGTCGAGGTCGCCACGAGCTGTTCCGAGCGCCCGGTCGTCTCGGCAATCTCCTCGGTGCAATGATCAACGGATGTGTGGACCTCACCGCTGTACAAGCCATAGCCCATAGAAACGTCCAGCTTGGTCGATACGCATGTCTCGAGCAGCGACCGAGTGGCATAGCTCGACGCCAAGCTCGTGCTCTCGTACGTGCCCACCTGCGTGATCTGGCCACCGATCTCGCCTGCCGTCACGAAGAACGCCGAGTACGCGCCGTAAAACGAGCTCAGGCTTGTCTCGTCCCCAGGTGTTTTGTAGATGCGCTCCAGCATGCCCACCAGCTGGGGACGAAGGGGAACGGCCCACGACTCTAGGTTGAATCGGTACAAGGACTGATGTAGCACGGATCGCATCAGCGTCGTGTCGGCTTTGCTGATGGAACCTCTCACCTCCTGCATCTCCTGATTCCTCGACATGGAAACACTTAGTTGGGAGTCCATCCTGAACCCCATGTACGACATGTCCGCCTTCACTGACGTGCTGACCTGCACGTTCAGCTTGTCCGACAGCTTTTCGGCGTACTCACGGAAGGACGTGGACGTGTCAGTTGACCATGACGCGCTTGTCGCGCGGTTCACGTATACTGTCACACCGTCCGGAAGGCGCACGCGCTCGTTCTTGTAGAGCAGCGTCTGGCACGTGTCGTACGTGAAGTCAAAGATGGACGTCATGCTCTGCCCCTTTTCAACGTCGAAGCCTGCGCCAACCATACCCACGTGTGGCAGAGTCGTATGCCTGCACTCCATCGCCTTCGGTGGCTTCGTGGGCGCCTCCGTCCTCGCCTTCGAGGGAGCTACTGTCGGCGCCCCTGTTGACAACGTCTCGTTCAGCTTCGGGGGGAGCGTCAGCGGCGGCATCGTCAGGGGCGGCATCGTCAGGGGCGGCATCGTGGGCGGCTCCATGGGCGGCTCCATGGGCGGCTCCATGGGCGGCTCCGTGAACATCTCCGTGGGCGGCTCCGTGGGCGGCTTCGTGGGCGGCTCCGTTGGCGGCATCGTCGGCGGCAGCGTCGGCGGCTCCGTGGGCGGCTCCGTGGGCGGCTCCGTGGGCGGCTCCGTGGGCGGCAGCGTCGGCGGCAGCGTCGGCGGCTCCGTGGGCGGCTCCGTGGGCGGCTCCGTGGGTGGCTCCGTGGGCGGCTCCGTGGGCGGCTCCGTGGGCGGCTCCGTGGGCGACTCCGTGGGCGGGGGCACTCTCGGCGGCTGCACGGGCGACTCGTGATTGTGGTGCCGTGTAGTCATACTTGTCGTCGTCGTCACGACCGGGCGCATGTACTTCAGCACCGCCTCCGCAACGGTCTTCGCGATGTCTGATTCTGTTGATGGCCACCCGTCATCGCTCTCCTCGTCATCGCTCTCCTCGTCATGATAAGATGCTGTCGCCTGGTCGCCATTGTCCGTGCCACCTTTCTTCATGCCGAGCTCGTAGTCGGCGGCGTGCTCAAGCGCGTGGTCGCCCTGCGCGGTCTCCGCGAGCGCCATGAGCGCCGCGAGCACGAGCACCAGCGTCCGCCACATCCTGCTGTACCCCATCTCGTCGTGCAGGACCCGGCGGCCACGCCTTCCGAATTCCTTCCAGCTTCTGGCTCTTCCGGCCTGCGCCTGAGACGCACGCAGCTGCCCGCTGCCCAGCCAGGATGTATGTACCCCGCGTATTGGGCGTTTGATTGCATCCATCGCGCTTGCCTGCCTGCCAGCCAGCCTGCCAGCCTGCCTGCCTGCCTGCCTTCCCGGGGCCGTCCTCGGCCGAGCCGCCAGCAGTGCTCGGCCTGGTCTGGTCCTCACTGTCATCAGGGGCCGTGCCACGGTAGTACTCGCTTCCCTTCTCGGTCTGCGCGCCGAGCACGCGCACACCAGCCAGTTGTCGGGCAGCAAAGCGTTGATGAATGACTCCGTCTACCCAGCCTGAAGGGGGGGCACTGGCCCTGGTGATGGCACGGCACCGAGCCTGCGACTCGCCCTGCACTCTGACGCAGGGTCCGCGCGGGCGCGTTTTGCTCGCTGCACTGCAGCAGACGGCGAAACTCCGACTCGGACATCTGTGCTCGGAAATGATGTCTTTCAAGTCAGCACGACAGCCGCAGGTCTGAGTGGCCACGGAGAGCGCCCCAGCCAAGGGCTCGAGCCCGAGTCGCTCACGCACTGCAAGGCCGCCCGTGCACGGCAGGCACTGGCAGCCTCGCGCTTCGAGCTGACGCCGAGGTCGGGCTCGTGCGATCGGCGAAACAACTTTCGAAGCGGTTGCTTGTCATGTCAGCCTGCAAGGAAGCACGGCTCGGGTCGACGGCAGAGTGCTCGGTGTCGACGGACCGTGACCACCTCGAAAGTCTGACTCGGAGACCTTGCAGTTGTCGAGAGGTTTGTGGGGGGGGCGGGGGCGTTTGCCCTACCTAGGCGCTTGCTGATGCGCGAGCTGCCAGCTGCACATTGCGTCGAGACCGAACACGACTTCGGGCCGTGGCCGGACGGGATCGACCGAGCATCTGTTTGACTTTCCTCGCTCTTGGCCAAGAAGAAGCGCGTGTTGTGTGCTGCGGTTCGCTCGACAAGCCTAAGTTTGAAGCGTAGCCGCGCCGCGTCTTGGTTGCGCCTGCACCAAGAAAGGGAGGCACGCGCTTCACTCGGACGCCCGCGAGCCTCGCAAAGCAAGTCTATTGAGATGCTTCGGTCCCGCTACTGTGCTGCGCGTCTCTCTACCTGGCTGGCTCATGGTGCTGAGCTCGCACAAGCCCAGGCACGCGAGGCTGAGCGAATGACATGAGACGTATTTGAGATTCTTTAGAAAAGCTTTCGCGGGCTTAGCTAGGCTGTGTTCTCGTTGCTGTCCTGGACCTCATCGCGATGCACAAGAGCAATGTGGAGAAGACTGTCGCGGACGCTGCCACGGAGTGTTGTTGCAGAGCCGACTCGAGCCTGCCGCATCTGGGCGTCGGCATCCGGGTTCCAGGGCTCCGTCTCGGTTGTGGTGGTGGTCATGTAGGGCGAGGCCTGCATGGTGGGCATGCCCGAGTCCTCTGCCATCCTATGGGCGAAGCTCTTTATCTGCTTGGCCAGTGCAGCGCACCGTGCCGTGGCCTCGGCCGAGGTCGTTGTATGCATCGTTGAAACAGCCGGCATGGTCATTGTCGTGGTCGTTGTTGTAATGGTGTGCGTGGCTAAAGCGGGGTCCGACCAGTCCTCGTCCATCTCGAGAAGGTTTTCTTCTCTCGCGTCAGGCCTGGGAATAAACTCAGAGAGCGAGCTGCGCTTCTCAATTCCATCCATTTTTCTCCAGGCTTCGCTGATCATTCTTTTCCAGACCTTGTCGCCATAAAAGAACCGAGTGTGAAAGCCGTAGGCGAGCACCCTGATTGCTTTTACGAAGTTCGTGACTTGGACGTCGTCATTCTTGAGGCACCATGCCCTCTTCGGCCATAATCGCCTCTTGGTGTTCTTTGAGATATAGTCCAAGATATCGTCCAGGTTCGCGTCGTTTCCAGGATATACTTCTGCTTTTTTGAAGTCAGATCTTCGAAAGCCGACGCCGTTAACCACCAGGCTGAGTGTCGCCGTATCTTGGTCTGCCGCAATCCTCGCATACGCCTCTGCTAACGCCTCTGGATCATCAATTGTCCCCCGCAAACTTTTTTCCGCCATCTTCATGCCTTCCGCGCACAAGTTACCTGCCTTCCTCAGATTGAGATCGAACAGTCTATTACTTACAGGTGTCCAATGCTTGTCAATATGCGCGTCATGAGTTCTATCGTCGCGATAAATGCCATACCAGCGTTCATCATGCGTCGACAAATCATCCAGATTCGGCAGTTTCTCCTTCTTATTCCTGCACGCCGTCTCCGCCGCGGGAAGCCACGTAAATACGAAGTCAAAATAGGGTTGCAGGAGTCTGACGAGATCATCCTCATCGTTCGCTTGCGTCCTTCCCAGCGTCGCCAACGCGACGAGCGCGGTAAGTAGCACTGACAGTGAGCACCGCATTCTCCCTACTCAGCTTCGTGCTCTCGTCTCGTTCCTGCTGCGACCTATTCGGTTTTGCCGGCTGCTGCGGGCGAGTGAATGCATGGCATGCAGCATGTGCCGCCGAGAGTTGGCCGAGCCGCTCAGCTCGCTCGGCGTGGGCGAGGGAGATCTTCCCATTCGACAGTCCTACCGGCTGCTGCAGGCGAGTGAGTGCAAGGCATGCAGCCTGTGCCGCCGGGGTCGGGCCGGCCGAGCCGCTCAGCTCGCTCGGCGCGGGCGAGCGAGATCTTCCCACTCGACAGTCGTGCGGCCATCAGCGCACTGTCCGAGCTCAACGACCTATGGCCGGTCTGCTGCACTGCAGCGAACGGGCGAGCCGAGGCAGCGCGCGCGCGTGCAGTGAACTTGCCCCTCACCTGCCCGATCTCGTACTCCTCGCTAGCAGCAGGCGCGCACTGCACAGAGGCGTGGAGCGGCCGACCACGAGGCTCGCCGAGCACAGCACCGCGCGCGCGCGCGAGCGGGCGCGCGGCGCGCGCGAGGACCCTCCCGCCTTCCGAAGTTCCGAGCTCGAGCTGGCCTCGAGTCGGCCTGGCCTGGCCTGGCCTGGCCTGGCCTAGCTTGGTAGTAGCCTGGCCTTGGAGCTGCCCGGGTGAGTTGTCGGCGATGGCGGCAGCGAGCACCGCGCAATGCAGATGCTGCTGCGCTCGGCCCTCTTGACGGGCGTTTGGCTGGGCAAGGCATGCAGTGCATGCATCGACGCGAACTCATGGCAGCATGGCAGACAGGTAGGCAGTTGATGCGCTCTCGGCGCATTCCTGCCTGCCAGTGCAGGCTGCACGCACTGGCCGCGCACTCGTGGAAACCGCCAGCCAGTGACAGCCGAGCCTGAAGTACTACGGGTAGTACGCGACGGTGCCGAGCTCTCAGACTCGAGTGCCTGTCCCCAGCCGAGGCTCGCCGAGCACAGCGCACTCGCGCCAGCGAGGGAGGCAGCAGAGCACGCAGGAGGGAAGCAATCGCAGGCGGCCCTTTCTCCTCAGGCTCCCCCGAGGGACAGGGCAGCAAAATGGCATCAACGTGAGGCAAGCAAGCAAGCCGGGAAGCGAGCTAGCTCGTGCGGCCATGATGGAAGTGCGGGCACTGCTCCGCGTGGTGCTGCTCGCGGTGGCTGCCAGCTACGACGGGGTGCGAGGCGTGTCGCTGCGCGCGAGCGTGCTGGACGCCCTCGTGGCGCAGCAGGAGCCTGGCCACGAGCGCGCGTGCACGCTGATGCCGACGCCGGGCGCCCAGCTCGTGGGCGTGGGATTCGACGTGACGACCGGCAAGCCGCTGTCGCCCTTCTTCGAGCTGACCTACGAGGACTGCGATGTATACCCGAATAACCCAGAGTTCGCCTTGCCGGACAACGTCGGCTATACTCCAGAGACCACCGGGTCGGTGGCTCAGGACACGGAGACGTCGAAGTCGTTCGAGGAGTACTCGGAGAAGATGGGCAAGAAGATGAACACCAAGGTGCAAGCGAGTATTTCCGCCAAGATGAACCAGCTGTTCAGCACAGCGAAGGTGACGGTCAGCTTTGGTATGACCCGCAACGAGGAGGTCGAGAATACGCTCAAGACGGCCAAGAACAGCGACTCCTTCATCTCTCGGGCTGTCTACCTGCAGTCCATCGGCATGTTCAACACGGAGCACTGGGGACTGCGGCCTACGGTCGGAGCGATCAAGTTGCTGGATCTCATGGTGGAGTCCCCTCACGACACCAACCTGCTACAGATGTTCTACAAATCGTACGGAGGCTACCTCGTGAGACAGTGTCGCGTCGGCGGCCAGGTCACCAATGTCTACAAGCACACCAGCTCCCTCTCGAGCAAGGAGAAGACGTCTTCAGAGAAGCTGCGGCAGTGCATCACTTCATCTGTTGAGGCAGAGTATCGGTCACTCGCCGGGGGTGTGAGCGCAAGCGTGCGCGTGGGCGTCTGCACGGCAAACGAGCGCCACTCAAACACCACCAACCGCGAACAAGCCATGTCTCTCAACCAGGACAAGTACGTGCTCGGTGGGACGACTATCCCGGCCAACTTCACGCAGAAAGAGCTGGCCAAGTTCTCCAGCACGCTCGAGGACAGCCCAGCGCTCCTGATCGACGACAGTCTCGAGATTGTGTCTTTCTTGGACGTTCTTCTGACGAACGAGTTTATGCGCGAGCGCTACAACGAGTCCAGTCTCAACGAGACAGCCTTCGCACTTGGCGAGTACGTCACTAAGGAGCTCGATAAGAACAGGCTGGCGGCGGTTGGATTCGTGCCGAGCGTTCCACTCGACATTGCAAACCGGCAAGTCGTCATCATGCAGAATGTCGCGGGAAGGAACGGCAGACTTCTCTATTGCATGCATGTCGCCGGAGACGCAAGCTGGGACCACTATCTCAGCATGACCGAGTGCAACGGGGGTGACTACGAGCTCAACGACCGCAACGGTCTCGACGGCGCCTCTCAGATCTTCATCTGGCATGAATCTGGCCACCTCGAGAGCTTCTATCATCGCGGTCATCGCGTTCGGCCTGACTCAAGCGGCACCAGACTGTGGACAAGGTACGATCCTGACTCGGATTTTCGACTCTCCTACGACCTTTCGCATGCCATCAAGACGAGAGACCGAGACTGCATGTACCGCGATAGCGACGACAACTTGCTCATCAAGTCCGCCTGCGAGGAGCAGGAATTCACCGTCTTACCGCTGGCGACGCTCACCAGTGAAGAATACAGCACCGAAGATTGTTTGGAGCTGTTGAAATCCGATCCCAAGATCTCCCATATGGCCGTCTGCAATGGAATGCCGAACCAAAAGTGGTATCTGACGCCTGAGGGCTTTCTCAAGCCCGTCGTTGGTGTCAACGCACTTTTCTGGAAGGGATCAAACCCCGACCAGCACAATCAATGGGAGCACTTCTCAATGGAGCCTCCCGTACTCGGCCATCCGGGTATGATTTGGAGATACGACTCCAACTTAAAGCAGATCAAGATTGCGGACAGTGAAGCATGCCTGTGCGCCCACCATCAAAAAGCCTACGTGAAACGATGCGGCAACGAGAAATGTCAGAAGTGGACCTTTAATTATAATAGTTAGCCTACCTGGTACCTCCAGAAGGGATGTTTGGAATGTGAGCCATAAATGGACGATGCCGGTGAAACATGGCGTCAAGGGCGCAAATCACATGTTTTCAAAAGAGCCGAGTGGCACTCGGCTAGAGCTCACTCGCCCAAAGAAGATGCACACCCAAAGCACTTGGTTCTGCTCCATGTTGGACGGAGCAAGCTGGCATGCGAGCGCGAGAATCATGCATAGTTGCCACACACCCAAAAGAGGGCGGCCGGGTGCGTCTTGGGGGGTGGATGGCCGGGCCGAGACGCGCTCACAGTCAGACCTGCAACCGCGTGGTACCGAGTCTGCGCTGGCACTCAAGTTGGTCGCGCAGCAGGAGAGGAAGGGTGGCCAGCGTTCGGCAGTCGGACGCGAGCCTTTCTTTCTCTTCTCTCTTCGTTTTCCAGGAGTGCGGCATTGCTCACTCACCCCAAGCCGCCGCGGCCTCGAAACAGATCCTGACTCCTCTCTTCCAGACCAGTCTCAGTCTCCAAACGTATCTGCACCGCGTGAGCGACAGCCGCATGCCACGCCGGCCGAGTGGAAGCACCATTTGAGACATGCGGCTAGCCGAGGACTGCACAGGTCAGCTCAAAGAAGGGAACACGCGTTGGCATACAAGTATGAGCGCGGCGGCGTGGACGTTCGCGCCACGTGATCTGCACAAAATTACGAGCCGGAAGTCTCCTACACGCCGAAGCTTGCGCACACAAGAGCCAACCGCACGGCGAGTACTGACAATGGATGTGCAAGTCGCTCATCGCAGCAAACGTGCTTGCGTCCTGTGCTTCGGATTGATGCTCGCTTTCCTTTGGACCTTTGCTTGATTAATTGGTGAAACATGGCGCGATGTCAACTCTGGGTAGCTAGCGGTCGAAGATCGCTAGGGCTCGCGCGCACTGGGTGTGAAGCCAACGCTTGGTGAGCCAGCTGGAGCGGCGGGTTGAGAGGCAGCGCCTGAAAACGAAAGATACTCATGGCTTACTACATTCAGCAAGGGGGGGACGAGTCATGTTGTCCTGAAGCTCGACTTTGCTGTTGAGCAATCAGCGAAGGTAACGCTGGTGGTTATGGTGGTGCTGGTGCTGGAGTTGATGCCGTTGCTGCTCAAGGAAAACCTGTGCCAACTCATCGTCGTCGTCATCGTCGTCGTCGTCGTCTTCAACGGCGCTCTGGCCTGAAAACGTGCGAAGAAGGCTGGCTCGAACCGTCTCGGCCGCCCCGCGACCATCCTGCTCCTCCTGTTGCTGCACGAAAGAATCGTCGCGCGAAGCTGTCCAAGGCTCGGTTTTGGTCGTCGTCGTCGTCTTCCACGGCATGTGCGATGGAGTGCCCGGCTCCCGGGGCAGCGTGTGGGGAGTCATTGCCGCCGTTGCTGCCGCCGCCGCCGCCGCCCGCTGCTCGCTTTCTGCGGCCTCGAACTTCAGTTGCGCAAGCTGGTTGAGCCGCTGCGCCATGCATGGACTTGCGCCGGGCTTCACCGCAGCTTCGCCCGCTGGACCGGTGCCACCGTGAGCACCCGCGGTCGTTGTGGTGGTGATGGTGGTTGTGGTCGTCGTTGTCGTGTCCCCAGAGCCCTTCGTCACGGTCGTGTACTGGCGGGTGTTACTCTTTCCAGGAGCGTCCACGGTAGCCTCTTCCAGTAAATTTACCTTATCCAGGAAGTAGTCCACGAAGTGGCTCTGGAGACCAATTTCAGAGATGAGCGTTTCAGCCTCGCCATTGCAGTTCTTTGCGTCTCCGGGAGAAGTTGATCCCTGCTTCAACTGCTTGGCATATTTGCGGGCCTCTTTGAGAAAATACTCCCTGGAGCCGTCGTCGACGACCGCCGCTGCAGCGTACTTCTGGAGCGCCTTCTCTACATCGAGCGCTTCCTCCGCTCCGGATGAGAAGTAATCTGGATGAACCTTGGAAGGAAAATACTCGTAGTAGTCGTTCCCTGGCAAAGCCAACCCCGCGATATCCTTTGCTTCATCCGGGAGACTATTGGGAAGATGCTGGTCCGCGCAATACGTGAAGCCGAGAAACGCGACCACGTTAGCGAGCCCGCGAAGGCACCGCTCATTTTCCGTAGGTACCAGGGCGCCGTCGCCCGCGTAGTGGATCAGCAGGCCATAAAGTTTGGCTGCCAGCTCCAATTCATGCTTGTTTGAGAGCTCGCCTTGCACGGACTGCAGACCAAAGACGAACGCCACAGCTCCCACGATCCAGAGGCAAGCCTTCATCTTGACCCTCGCCCTTCTGTGCGCAGCGATGCGTGACTGCTGGACGCCCTCTTGCATGGCTAGGCGGCAGACTGACTTCCTGGCCGACACTAGCTAGCTAGCATGATACCGGTGGGCAGATCCCATTCACGGTGTGCCTTCTGCTCTTGCCGAGAAGATCATCTATCTTGAATCTCCGTTGCCATGCTCGTCTTGTCGCGCGAGTGCAGACCGACTTCGCCGGTCACTGCACGGACGCTTGCATGGCTCGATTTGGCGCGCACAGCCTGAAGTTGCCGGCCGAGCGTGCCTCTGCAAGCTGCCGAGCATGAGCTGCGCACGAGTCGCGTGGACGGCGAGCGAATCGCTTGGCGGAGGCAAGCAGCACGCGACTCGCCGAGCACACAGCCACCATGCACTGGAGCCTGGCTGAGCGCACGAGGCGCTTGGACGCTGGCGGCCTGCGACTCGGAGGCGGCGGCGCATGACTCAAAATCAACTCAGCACAGTGCATTGCACTGCCGGGGCCAGTGCAACCGAGGTCCCACGCTGTGTCACCGAGCACGAGAGGACAGCCCACGAAAGTCCCAGGGGTGCGCGTCTGCTTCGACCCACAGTAGCCATGGCACTGGCACTGCAGGCGCAGGACTCGGACTCGAACTCGGACTCGGACCGGAGCCTCTGAGCGTGCAGTTACGCAGGACGCAACTGCAGCATGATGTTGTGTTGCAGAGCGCGCCGCAACGCACAGGAATGCAAAACGATGCAAAAGGGAAGCTGGTGATCATCAATACACTGCACGGATTGGGCGGGACGGATGCATCGCATCACGCGTCACATTTATGAAGCGCTCGCTCGCTCGCTCGCTCGCTCGCTCGCTCGCTCGTGGGTGGGTGGTTGGGGCCCGGCCCAAGCTGACTCGGCGAGCTAATCAAGCCGATCAGAGCGCACGGCGCGAGGGAGGGATGAGGATGCGCGGCAGCGAGTCTGGCACGGAGTGGCCAGCCTGAGCACGTCGCGCGAGGTAAAGGGCGACGGCGAACTCGTCGGCGTCGAGCTGGTTGGTGCTGTCGAGGTCGGCGAGCGTCCAGACCTTGGCGAGCACCTCGTTGGAGAGGCCGGTGGAGGCGAAGGCCTGCTGCGCGCCGGCGCCGCCCAGGCGGCCGCCCGCGAGAGGGCAGCTATAAAAGATGTTGTCGGCCTCGGTCTTGAGCGCCTGCGAGACGGCCCAGGCGCCGTGCACAAAGCCATTGGTCTGCGGCGCAGGCGTGGCGGTGGGCAGCTGGAACGGGTTGCCCGATGCGAAGGGGCTCTTGTTACTGTCGCCGGAGGTGGGTGAGGAGGCGGCAGCGGATGCGGAGGAGGAGGCGACGGCCACGGCGGCGTCGACGGCGTCCTCGTGCAGGCGCATCTCCTGCATGAGCGCCGGGATGGTTTGCGTGAGCACCTCGTCGAGCTTGCGCAGCGCCTTCTCGTTGATCTTGGGAAACTTGGACAGATCGAAGTTCTCAATGAGCTTGCGGAAGCGCTGCGGGTGCGGGAAGTCGCCAATGGCCAGGCGGTGCTTGGCCGCGACCTTTTCGAACTCTTGCGGAAGCTGGTCGAGGATGGCCTTCTGCTTGGAGGACTTGCCGAAGAAGGAGGGCATCTGCGCCTTGAGGTGCGTGATGATGTAGGCGTGAACCTTGGCCAGGCGCGCGCGCTTGACGAGCTCGTTGATTTTGCGGATGGCGCTGTTGCGCGGCAGGCTGCGCAGGTCGCTCAGCAGGTCGTCCGCCTCGCTCTGGAAGAGCTCCAGGTTGGCGTGGTCCTCGGCAAGCGGCTCGTCCCAAAAGGAGCCGATGTAGACGCGCATGACCTCGGGCGAGCGCACGACCTTGCCAAGGCTCCACATGAGCGCGCCGTAGACGCGCATGAGCTGCTTGGGTGTAACCGAGTCGGCCTTGTTGAGGACGACGCGCACCTTGTCGTCGTGGCCGCGCAGCGCCTCGATGCAGCGCTTGAACTCGTCCGAGACGTCGAGCTTGTGCGCGTCGAAAAGCAGCAGGATGCGGTCGGCGCGCGAGGCGAACCACTCGATCACAGCCGTGAAGTCGTACTGGCGCCCGATGCGCTGCTTCTCGCCCGAGAGCACGCCGGGCGTGTCGATGAGCGTCATGTTCTCCAGCGCCTTGGCGTTGCACACGCTGCCCTCCATGCGGTTCATAAAGGCCGTGCCGAACTTGCTCAGCGCCGTGAACGGCATGTCCGAGGACACGCAGAGCGCGTTGCCTGGGATGACGCGGTCCTGGTCGCCGTGCATGACGGCCACGAAGCGGTCCGTCGTGGGCTCAGGGCCAATGCGGATGCCGGGGAAGTCGCGCCCGATCAGGTGCTTGATGAAGCTTGTCTTGCCCACCGAGTACTGGCCCACCAGCAGCACCATGGGCTTGGCGTCGAATTCCGCGTCCGTCAGGCACGGCGAGAAGAAGTGGTCGAACTTGTACATTTCCTCCACCGGCCTGATGTTCGCGTAGCACGCCTTGAGGCTCTTCGTCACGCGCGAGTACTCGTCCTTGGCCGCCTGCCTCGCGGCGAACTGCTCCTCCGTCGCGCGGATCATCTCCTCCTCGCGCCCGGCCCACTCGCGCAGTTTCGCGTCCACGCTGCCCAGCTTGCTCGGCTCGTACCTCCTGTACACCTCGATCAGCTTCGCGCGCTGCCGCTCGAAGGCCGCCAGCCGCTCCAGCTCCGGGTCGCCGCCGCCCGCCGCCGCGGCCGCCGCCGTCGTGGCGCCGCTGCCCGCGGCCGCCGGGGCGCCATCGCAATCGCCGCTGCGCCCGCTGCGGCTGCGCGCGCTGCCGCCGCGCCGCCCGCCGAGCCGCATGCCGCCGCCGCCGCGCGCCTAGCGCCCGCCCGCCCGCCGCGCGCCGCGCTCGCGTCGCCTTCGGGTTCTGCGGCGCGCCGCCGGCGGCTTTGACATTCCCCTTTTTTTATGTCCATCAGTTTGAACTTGCCAACTTGAAGAAGCACATGGATGGATGCACGAAGCACGTGGTGCACAACTCTGGAGGCAGATAACCAACTTGCCAACCACCTTTCTACCACCGCGGCCAGCGAGGCCCGGCCGGCGGCCGCGGGCCTGCGGCGCGCGGGATGGCGGCGGCGGCGGCGGGCGGCGGCCCGCGCCGCGCGCGCGGCGGCGAGCGGCCGTGGCGGTCGCTGAGCGCGCTGCTGCAGGCGCTCGAGGGCGAGCAGGTGGCGGTGGAGCTCAAGGGCGACGTCGAGGTGACCGGCGTGCTGGATGCCGTCGACTGCAAGGACATGTCGCTCGTGCTCGGCAAGGCGCGCCACAGGTGGCTCGAGGGCCCGCGCCGCGGCCAGCAAGGCGAGCTGCTGGAGATTGTCATGATTCACGGCTCCAAGATCAGGTTCGTGCACCTGCCGCCGCGCATCGACGTGGACGCGGAGCTGCGCGCCTGGCACCAGCGCAAGCACAAGGCCGCCTTTAAGCGCAACTACATCGTCGACCGCGCCAAGGATCGCGTCGTCCCGTCCGAGGCGCTCCCGACCTTGGGTCATGATTAGTCCGCGAGGCTGGCTAGCTGGAGCTAGCGCTGACAGCGAGGACTCTCATGAGGGCTGGCAACCTGCCCTGGCAGGCAGGCAGGCAGGCAGGCAGCTGGCTGAAGCGATCAACCAAGCGAAAAGAAGCCAAAGGGCACAAGGTTCCGTCCGGGGTCGTCCAAGTCTATCAGTGATGGTCAGGTCAGCTGGCCGCTCCCACGCGGTCCGCGATCCACGCAACGCCCTCGAGCAGCGCCTGACGCGCAGCGTCCACATCTGTCTCGAGCGCGCGCGCCGCGCCGGCGAGGTCCGCCTTGCGCAGCGCATCCTCATCCGCAGCGCCCTCCTGCAGCAGCGCGTGTCCGCGCAGGCCCAAGCGCCGGCGTGCATCCAATGAGGCCGTTGTCGCGAGGACGTCCACGAGCACCTGCACGATGTCCGGGGCAGTCTGCGCAGGCACCAGGCCGTCCAGGTTCCCGTCCAGGGCCAAGGCCAGCGCCAGCGCCGTGAGCACGCGCCGCCTCCGCCGCTGCATGATGGCAAATTGCCTGTGCTCTTCCTCGCGGTCCACGTCGTCGTCATCTTCGTCCTCCGTGAGGTCGCTCGGCTCCTCCAGGGCCGGGCCCAGCTCGTCTGCGATAGCCATGGTCAGCGCACCGCGATCCTCGGCGTCTTCGCCGAGCGCCTCCAGGGTGCGCTCCGCGCTGAGCCCCGCGCAGTTGGCCGCGAAGAGCTGCAGCGAGGCGCGGCTCGCCGGCGAGTGCAGCTGCCGCCCCTGCACAGCCTGCGCGAGCGGCCCTGCTCCGCGTCGCGGCAGCACCTTGCGCGCATACCGCTCCAGAGCGCGCGGCGCCGACCCGGGCTTTTTCATCGCGCTTGCCAGCACCGTCTCGGCGTGCACCTCGCTCAGCCAGCTCGCACTAAGCACGAGTGGGTCCATGCTGCGGGTGCCGGCAGCTTGCGAGAAGGCCGTGGCCAGCTTGCGCAACACCCTTTCCAGCAGTGCGAGGCGCTCCGCCGCAGCTTCTTGCGAGAGCTCGCCCATCGCACTCGTGCGGTCCAGCCAGGCGTCCAGCTCGCCCTGCAACTCGCGCGCGGCCATGACGTTGTGCGTCTCACGCAGCGCGCTCAGGGCATCGTCAGGCGAGAGCAGGAACGGGAAGGCCTCCTGGCGCAGCGCCGCCTCCACGGCGCCGCTCAGCGCCTCGCTGCCCATTTTCGCTTTACTAGTACGAGAGCCCAAAAGACCGCGACGGTGGTGACCGCGGCGGCGCCGCGCCGGGCCGTCAGTGCCAGTAGACGTGCAGTGACCGTTTGTCCGCTGAGGAGTTTCGTAACCGAAAGCTAATTTTGTCGGCCGGCGCCGCCGTGTGCAGCGCAGCGATGCGCTCCGGGTGCTGAGCCTGCACGCGACGGGGCCATTTCCGCGCGCGACGGACCTGTTTCGGGCGATGCACTACAGCAAGAGCCTGGAGGACGCGACGCTGAGCGGGTTTTCGCTGCAGCCCCTGGACGAGGCGCTCCTGGAGTCGCTGGTTTACCTGAACATTCGCCTGCGCAGGCTGGACATGGGCTCGAGCACGCTCTGGACGCCCGCGGCGACGCTGGCGTCGCTGACCCGCGCCGTGCGACGCGGGAACGCGGCGCTGTGGCATTTTCGCTTCGACGCGTACGCTTGCCCGGGCCTCGAGTCGGCCACGCGGCGCAACTACGAGCAGGCGCGCCTGCGGGAGCTCATCGAGGAGACGCGACGCGAGCTGGGGGACCTGCGCTGGGCGCTGCAGGTCTTCCAGCGCTGGGGGCTCACGCTGCCGCCGATCGGGACGAAGTCGACGCGCGCCCTGAGGCCGTGCGAGACGCTGACGGAGGGGCTCGTGTGCGAGCTGGGCGACCTACATCGAGAGACGCGCTGGTACAGCCGGCAGATCCCATGGGTCGCGCCTATGCTCAGTCGCTGGGCCGCGTCGCCATGAGCACATATGGTCGGCGCGCTTGTAACGAGATCAAGCAGGAGCGATGGACTTCATGGAGGACTTTACGCCGACGCCCGCGAGCGACACGAGCCTCGCGGCAGTGTACGTGCTCGCGTTTCTGTGCGCGCTCTCGGTCCTCGTGTTCGCATGGTTTTATCCTGTGCACGAGCCGGGCGCGAGCATCGAGACCGCGTCCGCGGCGGAGCGCGTCGTCAGCGTGGTCCTTGTGGTCTTCGCGCCCTGGCTCTACTTTCTGATTCTCGGCGCGCAGAACGCGCTGGATATCATCGAGGGTGCGGACCTGACCAATGGACTCATGAGCGCGCTGATCGCTCTCCTCTTTTGGCCATGTTTCATGCTGCTGCTGGTCGTGCGTGGTAGCAGAGATGAGCATTAAAGAACGAGAGCTGTCGTTTGTCTTGCGAGCTGTCGTTTGTCTTGCGCGCAGTTGTACACGAGTGCGCGAGCGAGAGCGCAGACCTGCAACTGCACATCAAGAGCGCTTTCACGATGCGTGCATCGCTCCGCGAGTGCATCAGTAGCGCAGCGCTGCTGCTCCGCGACGGTCAAGAGCACGTGAAAAACCGCTGCAAGGAGCTCGGCCTCTTGCGCCACGACGCGAAAGACCGCGTGAAGCGAGCGTTCCAGAGAGAAATCAGGCTGGAGTTTTCCTGTGCGACGGACCAAGTCTACGTGCAGCGCGGGTTCGAAGATGCATTTTGCAGAGAGTTCGCAGCGCTGCCAAACCAGGTCAGCGTCGTCGCGGCGCCTCGTGGCTCGGGGAAGACAGTCGCCATCAAGCACCTCGCTAAGCGACTCGTGCGAGACGGGCTCGCGTCGGGCGTGCTGCACGTGGACACGTACGCGCCGCTGAAGCCCAACGAGACGCTCATGGGATGGCTGCTCGACAGCTGCTTTGGCGTCAAGCTGAAAGAGAGCTTGGGGCCGGGTCAGAAAGTGCTGTGCATCTCCGACGTGCTCCCAGAGACGTCCGTGCGCAAGCCACACAGCAGGCCAGCGCCCTGGATGATCATCTTTGACGCAGCGGACACGCTCCTGGCGCAGCGCGGCGCTGAGCATTTCATCCGCGAGCTCGCGGAGCAGTGCAACAAGAAGAACTTGAGCATCGTGGTCTGCGTCCGCGAAGCGCACCACGCAAACGACATGCTGCGCTGGAATGGCAACACGAAAATTCGCCGGCTCCATCTCGACATGAGCATGCCGACAGACGTCATGGCATCCAAGTTCCTACCGCTTCTCCGCGGCGCCGACGCCCTGCCCGAGCCCGTGCGCGAGACACTCGTCGAGTCGCGCTGCACGCGTACTGCCATCGAGATCAGCGTCAGCCCGTCGCTGCGCGAAAACGAGGAGGCTGTTTTGGAGACTGTGGAGCAGGCCATGAGCGCCCGCAGGGTCTTTTGCAGCGCGCTGGCGAGAACGTACCCGTCGTCGCAAGAGTAAAGAGCTGCAAGGTCGCGCTACAAGGCCGCGCCGCTGGCCGCGCCGCAAGGCCGCGCCGCAAGACCGCAAGGCCGCGCCGCAGGCGCCTGGCCGCAGGCCCCTGGCCGCAGGCCCCTGACCGCAGGCCCCTGGCCGCAGGCCCCTGGCCGCAGGCCGCTGCTGCTGACCGCCAGGCCGCTGGGCGCCGGGCGAGCGTGGGCTTCGATCGCGGCGAGCATGGCCGCGTGGCGCGTGCACGCACCAGACCGCCAACCAGCGAGAGCGCGCGGGCGAGCGGCGGGCGGGCGGGCGGGCGGCGCGCGCAGGCGAGCACACGGGCGAGCGCGCGCGCAGACAGGCGTGCGACTGGCGAGCGCGCGCAGACAGGCGTGCGACTGGCGAGCGCGGGCAGGCAGACGAGCGACAGACAGAGACGATGAGCAGGCCCGAGGCAGATGAAGCGTGGACGCGAGAGGAGCTAGAGCAGGTGACCGTCGTGGACGTCGCTGCGATGGACGCCGAGCAGTGCGTGCGGCTGGTGGCTGCGATCGGAGATTTTGGGATGGATGAGGAGTTAGATGCGGTGTACTTTCTCGCGTTGAAGAAGAAAGAGCAAGCGCAAAGGGCGAAAAGGGCGCGCGAGCGGAGCCCGCCGCGACCCGCGTCGCGCGTGGGGCAGAGTCCGGAAGAGTTGAGCGAGAAGGAGACCATCGCAGTCCTGCGCGCCGAGCTAGCCGAATCCGATGCCAGAGCCGCCAGGAACGCCGCGACAGCCGCCAAGAACGCCGCGACAGCCGCCAAGAACGCTTTGGAGGTCGCCGAGTTGAAGGCGGAGGTCGCCGCCCTCAAGAAGGGCTCGAAGAAGGACCGCGCCGCGCGCGAGGCCGCGGAGGCCGCGCGCGAGGTCGAGCGCGAGGCTCGGAAGGCCGAGCGCGAGGCTCGAAAGGCCGCGGAGGCCGCGACCAAGGACGCGCAGGGAGCTCTAAAGGTCGCGCAAGAGACCCTGGACGAGGAACTCGTCAAGGCGCGGGACGGGCTGCTCGAGCCGATCGCGACGACTGTGACGCGCGAAGCAATTTCCTTGTCGGACACGCTGACGCAGAACAACGACAACGGCGAGCGCGCGTGGGGCCTGGAGTACAATGAACTGGGCTCGTTCGAGGTGGACACGTCGATCTTCGAGGGCGAGGCGGGCGACGCCCTGCTGGCCAAGAGCTTGTTTATCAGACGAGGAGAACTGCGCGCAGGATCGCACGAGAGCGCGCTGCTGACGGTGTTCCAGACGATGTGCGCGCACACGACGATGCTCACGCTGAATCGCGTCGCGAAGAACCTGGACGTGCGATACATCGGCGAGGCGCGCACTGTGGTGAACACGAGGCCGGACATGGCGTGGCTCGTGAACGATTACGGGGGCACGCCAATTATCGCACACGAGCACAGGCGCGCGGAGAAGCTGAGCTACCACAAGACGGGCGACAAGGAGGTGAACGTCGGCAACCTGCTGGAGGGCGTGCTGACGTACGACAAGATGAGAAAGGCCCTGGAGCAGGTCTATGGCTACATGGTGGTGCTGGGCACGGAGTTTGGCATTTTGTCGAACACAGAGTGGACCTGGTTCCTGAAGCGCGACGACGCGAACGTGCGCCTGCTGGTGAGTCGCGGGTACCATGCGACTGAAGAGGGCCCCGATGCACTGAATCTGGCGCACGCGGCCTTCGTGCTCGAGGCCGCGCAGCAGCGGTCCGATGGCACGCTGTCGTACCCGGCGAAAGGGTCAAGCATGTACCAGCACGTACTGGGCGCGTGGAAGAGCATGTACTTCAAAGACCGCGACATGGAGAGCGAGCTCGCGAGGCAGGCAGCGGGTTTTCTGAACGGGCTCAAAGACGACGGCATGGGGCAGCCGACGCGGCGCAGCAGGCGCGGCAACGGGCAGACGGACAGCGGCGCCGGCCTCGAGAAGCTGACGGGGCCGCAGCTGGGCGCGCTGCTGCCGGTGCCCTGGGACGATGCCTACGAAGTGCTCAAGGACGCGGGCGCGGTCCTGGTGCAGCGGGTCCGCGTGAGCGAGGAGGTCTCGCTGGTGCTCAAGGAGCTGGTGCTGGAGAAGCGCCTGGTCGATGACGCGCGCGCGGAGCTGGAGGCGGAGATGGCCGCGTACGAGGAGCTCGGCGCGCTGCAGGGCGGCGCGTTGCCCCGGGTGGTCTTCGCCGGGCGCGTCGCGGGCCGGTTCCTGCTGGCGACGAGCGACGCGGGCGTCTCGCTGAGCCGCATGAAGGAGCGGCCCGCGGCCGTGGCGGACGGCGCGCTGGCCGCGCTGGCGGCGCTGCACGAGGCCGGCTTCTGCCACGGCGACGTGGCGCTGCGTAACCTGGCGTTCTCGAGTCGCACGGGCCGCGTGCAGCTCCTGGACCTCGGGCGCGCGCGGCGCGCGGCGTCCAAGGAGGAGCAGGCCGCGGAGGTCGAGCAGCTGCGCGCAGTCCTATGATAAGAGCCGTCAGAAACGCAGAGGAAGAAGAGAAGCCCGCCAAA
Source organism: Thraustochytrium sp. TN22 (assembly GCA_013306675.1). NCBI lineage: Eukaryota > Bigyra > Thraustochytrida > Thraustochytriidae > Thraustochytrium > Thraustochytrium sp. TN22. Next base: position 68,520 of record JABLUY010000156.1, on the reverse strand, counting down.
AAAGATGCAGGAGCTGTGGCTTCCTTGTAGCCTGGAGAACGCGCTGCGCGCGTGGCTGGCGCGGCTCCGGCAGCGCGGCGGCTGGCGCGGCAGCTGCGGCCGTGCGGGCTCGCGAGCCTGCACGTGTGCGACCTGCGCGAGTCAGAGGACAGCCCGCTGGAGGCGTCTACGCGTCACTGCGCGCGGAGCCCGGGGAGGCGCTCCTCTCGTGCGACAGCAAGGAGACGGAGGCCGCCGGGCAAGTGCTGCTGGTGCTGGACCACGCGGACGAGGCCGGGCCGGCGGCGCCGCTGGGCGCGGCCGTGGCGGCGCTGGCCGCGGAGTCGCGCGCGCGGGGCCGGTTCTGCGTGCTGGTGCTGTGCAGGGAGCGCGCGACGGCGGTGCACGCGCTGGCGGCGTGCGGGCCGGAGCTGGCGCGGCCCGCGTTCGCGTCCGCGGACGCGGTGCTCGGGCTGAACCGGGCGATGAGCATCAAGTGGCGCGAGGAGGACGTGCTGCTGTACCTGCAGCAGCGGCAGTGCGGCGCCCTGGAGCACGAGCCGGCGACGCTGCGGCGTGCGCTGCGGCTCTGCACGCTGGCGGGCACGCCGGCGTTCGCCAAGATGATTTGCGTGGAGTTGCAGGCGCTCCGCGGCCGGCGGCTCGCGGAGGCGCTGGACGAGGTCAGCGCCGAGGCCGAGCTTTTGGCGCGCGACTGGGAGGAGGCGGCCATGCTGCCGGCCGTGGCGCAGCGCGTGCTGCGCGCCGCGGAGCTGCAGGCGCAGCGCCGCCGCGAGCGCCTGGACGTCGTGGAGCGCTTCATGATTTGACCAGAAAAAGAGATTCGCCGCGCCCACCGCCGCTACCAAGTCACACGCGGTCTGGGCCACGTTGGCAGCGAGAATCGCTGAATCTGGCTTGAGCCTGGGCCTGCCGGTGTGCGGTATGTGTAAAAGTCATTTTGATTTGATTCACAGTCAAGTCGAATCGATTCGATCGACCGCCGAATCGATTCCAGTTGGGTCGGTTTGTCTGGTCTTGATGCAGGCGCGCCTAGGCGTAGTGTCTGCCGTGGACTGGTGTGCGGTGGTGATACCTTTCAATCCCGCCGGTCTTGAGGTCACGGTCCAGGTCTGCAGCATAAATCCTCCCTTGGTGTGTTGTTCTTGCAAACCTTACGGCGAGCTCTCTGCTGCGTCCTGCCACCACGACATGATCCAAGCTACAGACGGCACAAACCAGCCGATAGTGCGCTTCCAGACAATGTAAATGACGACGAGCAGGAAGAAGGAGAAGCCGCCGGCAATGGCAAGCTTGTCGAGGCGTTCCTGGTGCTGCAATTCTTTGAGCAGCTCATTCGACTGGCCAGCAGCCGCGTCGTAGGAGTCGTACTCCTGGTAGGTGGACTTGATCTTGCGGTCGTCGCCCGCGAGGACCTTTTCGATCTCCGAGACGCGTTCGATCTCCCCTGCGAGTCGCTCGCAGGTTCGCCGCAGCGTCGTCGTGACACTGCGCGACTTGTCCAGCATGGCGGCCTGCTCGAGCATCTCGCGGCGCGCGGTGGGGCCGGATTCCGGCCCGGCGCTAGCGCTAGCAGCGCCGAGCAGCGCGGAACGCTCCGCGGCGCGCCTTCGCTCGCTGGCAGCGCGGCTGGCACGGCGCACCTCGCCCAGCCTGCGCCGCTCCGCCTCGCAGCGCTCCTGGAGCGGCTTTAGCCTGGCCAGGAACTCGCGCATGGTCTGCGGGAGGTCCTCCTCCTCCGCCGCCACCTTGGCGGCCGCCAGCGCGGCGTCCAGGCGCGCCACGGCGCTGGCGGCCTCGGTGACGAGCGCCCCGCTCGCATCCTGCGCGCCGGCCGGCGCCAGCGGCGCCTCCGCCTCCGCCTCTGCCTCCGCGTGCGCGCGGGCGGCGTCCAGGCGCCGCGTCGCCTCGCCCAGCGCCGCCTCCGCCTGCGCAAACGCGCGCGCGGCCGCCATTCTGGGCGCCGGAGCGGCTTTGCCGGCTAGCTGGCGAGGCCTTGAAGTACCCGAGCGTCGTCGCGTTCACGGTCGAGTTCGCCTCAGCTTGCTACGGCTGAGCAAGGAGCAGGAGGAGGAAGACCCTGACAGTGAGTGCAGGGCCAGAGACGGGACGGGACGGGACGTGAATGCAAGAGCGTCGCCAGAGGAAGCATCGCAAGAACGTGCTGCTGCGCTGGACGACGACGCAGATGCGATTTCTGCGTGCCAGCCTGCTTGCTGTGCTGCGGTCGGTGGTCGTTTGCTCGCGACAAGACGGATCGGGTTGACAGCAGAGGGTTTGACGCCCGGGGACGTCGCTCCCCAAGGTTTTGACGGTCGTTCGAGTAATCCTTCACGAGCACACCGAAAATTGATCACGAAAGCCTTTGACGCCTGTTTCGCCGTGCTCATTCGTCGCGCTGATTGTCTTTGCAAGTGAGCGCTACGTCTGGAGCAAGCGAGCGCGCTCGAAGAAGGATGGTACAGCCTCAAGAGGAGCATCTTTAACGGTGTGCCGTGACGGTGTCTTGTTCTTTTACTCGAGAGTGATGTCATTGTGGCCGGAGCCAGCACTCAAAGACGAGCACGACCCTGTGTCGAGGGACGCGCGCGTCTCCATCGGCGTGCCCAATCGTGTAGTGTATCCAGGGCTGTCCGAGCCGTCTACTCCTGCTGCAGCTGCTGCTGCTGGTAGATGAAGGCAGCAATGGCGACGAGAACAGCGAGCACAGCGACGATCATGAGAGGGTTGGGCGCGTCGCCGGACTTGGAGGAGACCTCGCTCGTGTCGCCGCCCTCGACGTGGCCGACGAGGTACTTCTTCATGGTCTCCTGCGCGTCAAGGCTGTCTGTGCAGATGTCAAACATGCGAAGCAAACGGGCGCAAGTGTGGTCGGTCAGTCAATCGCTCTCCCCCTCCCTCGGCCTGCCCTCGCCCCGCCTCGCGGTCGCTGTCCTTGAGCAGGCTTCGCCGCCCCTCGCCAGCAAACGTACGGCCAGTATCGAAGAACTCCGTGGTGGCGTCCAGGCCGGCCATATCGCTGATGATCTCCGGCCCGCCCGGGTGCTCATCCAGATACTCCGCGACGCTGTACACCTTGCCCTGCACGACGATCCAGAGGTCCTTCTCCGTGTTGTGCTTGGCCACCTCCTCGCGCGAGAACATCTTGACGCCGGCGTCCTTGCCGCCCTCGCCCGCGCCTGCGGCGGCGGGGCTGCCGGCCTCGGTCTGCTGCGCCATGCTGCTGCTCTGCCGCCGCGTGTCCGATCGATCGACGAATGCGCACTGCCGCGCCGCGCGACCTGGCCGCCGCGCCCGCGCTGCTGCCGCTGCGTCGCCTCAGCGGCACTTACTTAGCGAGCAACACGTGGCAGCGCCCGGCCCTGTCGACGTCCGTGTCCACGAACCGCCATGACGCCATCAATCGTCGAGCGCGCGTGCGCGTCACAACATTCTTGACACGCTTGGCATTCAAGGCATTCTGAGTCAGAATACTAACTTACTACTTAGTACTGCAGCGCGGCCTCTCGAGACGTCACCAGGTCGGTGCAACGGTGCCGGTGCTCGTGCTGGCGTTGCAGACGAACTCGAAGCCTGGGACTCGAGGTCGGTGCACAGGCGCCGGAGTCGGAGCGCCTGTGAGGCGTGCTTCGGCTGAAGGATGGACGGCCTGGCCTTGAATCAGTGCAAGAGAAGAGCGAACTGGGAGGGCTGGCGAGACGAAGCGGGTTGGGACGTGCGAGCAGGTCTCAGCAGGACAAGGCCGAGCCCGCTGGGCGGTCAGGGCAAGCTCAAGCTCGCTGGGCGGTCAGGACAAGCTCAAGCTCGCTGGGCGATCAGCTCGCGCTGGAGCGTTGCTTGGCAGTCCACCGCGCGCTAGGCTAGGCCTAGACGGCGAAGTCTCGATGTGGAACTTGTCAACTTTGGAGCGCCCTTGACAGCCTCTGCCTTGCAACTTGGTTGCCAATCAGTGGAGCAACTAATACTTGGTTGCTCATCCGCGACAGCGAGTCACATTTTGTTTGTTTTTTTCTTGCCATGAACTTTGGCTGGTTGTAGTTGTTTCTACCACTTCGTTTTGGACGCGTGCTGCTTCCTCACTCCTCAGGGGCAGCGGGGGGCTCGGCATCGTCAACGTCGTCGTCGCCGTCGTCGTCGCCAGCGGCATTGGCCTCGTCATCCTCGTCGTCGTGGTGGCCCACCTGAACCGGGGCGGTGGCGAGGGGCTGGGCCTCGGCGGGGGGCTTGAGCGACATGGAGGCCTCGTCGAGCTTCTTCCAGTTGCGCGAGGCCGTCTCGTCGAGAATGTAGCGGATACGCACGAAGGCCTTGCGGATGAGGTTCTGGACCGGGCCGAGCTCGGGGGAGCGGCCGAGGACGTTGGAGGTGATGCGGAGGATCTCGCCGACGTTCCAGAGGCGCTCGCGCAGGCGGTGCTGCACCGGGGTGGGGAGGGCCGGATCGACCTGGTTGCGCACAAAGGAGGCGTAGACCATGTTGTCGAGGGGCTGGTCCATGGGGACCGGGAGGAGCATCTGGTCGCCGTAGGGGAGGTCGGCGTCGACGATGCGCTGCTGGCTGGCGTTGATGATCTCGGTCCAGCGGTCCCACTCTTCATCCATGGAGTGCGGGAAGGGCAGGGGGCGGGCCCAGCGCAGCGCGTCGGCGGCCTCCGGGGTGGGCGCGGCAGCGAGCTCGGTCTCGGTGTAGGCATGGTGGGGCTCGCGCGAGCAGACGCGGCAGAAGAGCAAAAACATGCTGGTCTGGTGGGTGACGTCGGCGACCTTGTCGGACTGGCTGTAGACAAGGTCGCGGTACTTCTTGACCATGGGCTCGATCATGTACTCGATGGCGAGGGACTCGGGCAGGTACTTGCGGAGCTCCCAGACGAGCTCCGGGATAAGGTAGTTGTAGGAGGAGGGCGGGTGGTCGAGGATGCCGAGGTGCTTGACCCAGCTCTCCGCGGTGTCGTAGTAGTTGTCGACAGTCTTCTTCTCGAGCCACTCGCTGAGCGGGGTGGCGCAAATGTCGGCCATCTTGTCGCGGGTGAGCGGGGCACCGGCCACCTCGTAACGCGAGTTCATCTCGAGCTGCAGCGGCACGGTCGGGTAGAGCGGCCAGCGGCCGGTGACGCGCGGCAGGCGGCCGCGCAGCAGGTTCTTGAGGCGGTTGGGCGGGAAGCCGCAGTAGATGAGGTTACCCTGGCGATCGAGGCCACGACGGCCGGCACGGCCGGCCATCTGCTGGTGCAGCAGCGGGGTGAGCCACTCCTCGCCCGGGTCGCCAAAGAAGACGGCGGTACGGAAGGGCATGTTGACACCGTAAGCGAGCAGCTCGTCGCTAAAGACGACGCCGAGACGGCCCTGCTGCGCCATGGCCTGCACCAGCCGCTGATAGGTGGAGCTGAGGCCCTCGATGTACATGCCAATGCCGCGGCGCAGGCCGCGGATGAGCGGGTGCGCCAGGTCGCCGCTGGGCGGCAGGTCGTCGCGCAGCTTCATCTCGACGTCGCGCGTCTCGACGGAGCTCATGCCGCGGCCGGGCGGCGTGAGCATAAAGTCCGGGTGCGGCTGGTTGACGTCGACGGCCTCGTTGACGCCGTCGCCAAACTCCTGCGCCTCGGCGGCCTCGTCGTCGTCGCGCTTGCCGGCGCGGCGCGCCTGGCGCTCGCGCAGCTTCTCAATGCCCTTGGCCTTGCGCTCCAGCTCCTTGCGGTACTCCGGGTGCGTACGGAGCTCGCGCTCCTCGAGCTCGCGCAGCAGGCCATCGAACATGCTCTGGCAGCGCACGCTGTCAAGCTGGAAGGTGATGGCCGGCGTGCGCTCGTCCTTGTGCAAGTCAAAGATGAGGTCGGCCAGCGACGCGTTGCTCGTGTTGATGGCCGAGGACTCGAGCGACTTCTCCACCTTGCTCATGAGCTGCGCCGCCGTCTCGCGGTCGAACTTGTTGAGCTCCTCCTTTGACTTGCCCAGGACCGCCTTGCGCGCCTTCTTGATGGTCTTGATGTTGTGGCCGGGCGCCAGCGAGGCCAGCAGCAGGCTGCACATGTCGGGCTCCTCCTTGGCGAGCTTGACCAGGCGATCCTTGAGCGCATCCTCGTACTCCTTGGCCTGCATGAGCGTCACGCGCTGCGAGCCCTTCTCCTGGAAGTACGTCTTGGGCTTGAGGTCGTTCACGTCCACACTGCACTGCGGGCCGGCCAGGGCGTCCATGGCCTTGAAGAGCGCAAAGGCGTCCACCGGCGTGAAGGCCAGGTCGCTCGACGCGTAGTCGTCGCTCGCCAGGTACTCGACCGTCAGGATCGAGCACGGGTGCAGCAGCTGCAGCTTGCCATCCGTCTCCTGCTTGATCTTGGCCGGGCCAGCAGCCTTCTTCTTGCCGCCCTCGGCCTCCTGGGCGCCCGCGGCGTCCGGGTTGGCCGGCTCCGGCTCGTCCGAGGCCGCATCCGCCTGCGACGCCCACACGTAGCGCTGCAGGTTGATGAAGCGCGACTTGTGCACGACCAGCTCGATCTCGCCCTCGCCCACGATGGTCTCCCACCACTCCTGGAGCTCCTTGGCGTTGCCAATGGTCGCCGAGAGACCCAGCACCTTGCAGGTCTTCGGGATGGCGCGGATCAGACGCTGCAGAGCAGGGCCGTCCTGGTTGTTGAGCGAGTGGATCTCGTCGCCCACCATGTAGTCGAAGTCGAAGCCGATCTGCTTCGTCAGCCCGCTCTCCAGCGCGTGCGGCGTGCCCACCGCCACCGTCCACTTGTTGGGCACGTACGAGAGAGTAGGCACCTGGATCGCCACGTCAACCTTGAGCGCGCGCAGCATGGCCGCCACCTGCCACGCCAGCGGCTCCGACGGCACCGTGAAGAGCACGCGCAGACCGGTCGTGCACACATAGGTCGAGAGCACCGTCTTGCCGCTCGACGTCGGCGCCGTGATGAGCACCGACTTGCGCTCGTTCACCAGCTTGATCACATGCAGCTGCCACGCGTCCAGCTTGAACTTGCCCGACAGCGAGTGCAGGTTCAGCGGCGGCAGACGGTCGCTCATGGCCGTCAGCTGGAAGTCGTACAGGTTCATCCCGCCCATGGCCTCGCGCGAGTTGCGGATCTCCGACGCCTGCTTGATCACGTCGCCGTACGGCTTGAGCGCCGCTTTCCGCTCCTTCTCGTCCACCTCCTTGGACACCTCCTCGATCTCCCACATGGTGTCCAGCACGTCCACCACCTGGTTATCGCGGACCGCGTTCTTGAGCATGCCCAGCAGCAGCAGCAGCTTGCCCGACTCCGTCTTGAGCTTGATGTTCGCGCCAGCCTGCGTGCCCAGCGTGCGAAGCTTCTCCGCGTCGCGCGCCGCCGCCTCTTTCTGCCGCTTGACCGTGTTCTGCTGCCGGATCAGGTCCGCCTTGCTCGGCTTCTTGGACTTGGCGCCCGCCTTCTTGGCGCCCTTGGCGCCCTCCGCGTCCTCGTCCTCGCCGCCGCCGACCGCCGGCCCGGCCGCCGCCTCCTCCTTGAGGTGCGCGTCGTAGATGCCGCGCGGGTCGAAGACCTTGCTGGGCGCCAGCTCCACCAGCAGGCGCGCGATCTGGTTCAGCCGCTTCTGCCCGCGCAGCAGCTTGAACCACTGCAGCTCCACGTAGAAGTGCGGCGTCTTCTTGGTCGCCTCCTCGCCCTCCACCTCCTTCATCGTCGCGCCGCCCAGCGCCTTGTCGGCCTTCTCCTCCTCATGCTTGCGCTCGCGGGCCTTCTTCGTCAGCCTCGGCCCCGTGCGGACCGGACGCGCCATCATGGTGCCTGTCTGCCGCGCGCTCGCGCCTGCGCGCGCCTGCGCCTGCCCGCCGCCGAGAGTTAGACTTTCGCGCTGCGCGCCGCGCCTGGATGCCCAGCCTCCTCGCGCCCGCCGCCCGCCCTGCCACCGGCCCGGGGCCGCGCCGCGCGCGCCGGCGCGAGCCGCTCCTCCGCCGCCGCCGCCGCCCGCCGCCGCCGCCGCCCGCACGCCGCTTCAGGCGCGCCTGCCCGCTGCGATTTGATTTTGATCCACGCGATCGTCGCTTCTCGTCGTTGGCGCCGGAGCCGCACGTCGCCCGCGGTACCCGATTCCGGGACCCTCGCCGCGCCCGGCCGGCGCCGCGCCCATCTTCGCGCTGGCGCCGCCCGCGAGCGTCCAGTCCTCCGCGCCTCGCCCGCGGCCGGCGGCGAGCCCCGGCCCGCAGGCCTGGCTCGCTGCGGTCTCCTCGCCCGGCGGCGTCGCGGCCGCGGGGAGCAGGGGCGTCCAACTTACGACGGTGATCCTGTGCTCGTACTGGTCTGGGTCTGGTCCCAAGTTCACGGTGCTTCACGGTCACCGTGGTCACGTTCTCGCGGCGGTTCGGCCGCTTCGAGGGGGCGGCGGCGCTCGGCAGGACTTCCAAGCCTAGCGCGCTCCAGGGATGCCGGACGCCATCGACGGCGTGCCGTGGCGTCCGCCTGCAGAGACCTGCGTCTCGCTGCACGGCGCAGCGCGCGCAGGGATGGCGCCTCGCCCGCGTGCCCGAACCTTCGCCAAAGAATTCGCAAGCAGCGCCGGGTCGCTCCGCACGCGCTCGCGGTACGTCCAAACGCGATGCACGCTCGCGACGCTCGCCGAGGCCTGCGCGCGCCCGCGCCCGTGCCCGCGTACGAGGCTTGCTCGAGCGTGACAAAGGAGGCTCGAGTGACGATGATCGTCGTGTTCAACAAGTTGGCGCTCGCAAACCAAAAGGTCGAGTTGAACGCGCGCGCGCAGGCGGCGGCGGCGGCGGCGGCGGCGCGGCGCGGCGCGGCGCGGCGAGGCGAGGCGCGGTGAGGCGAGACGGCCGGCCAGCAGGGGCGACCTCGCGGCGGCGGCTGCGGCGGCGGCGGCGGCGGCGGCGGCGGCGGCGGCGGCGCGGGATCCAGAGCCCAACCACTGCAAGCAAGCGAGCAAGCAGCGCGCAAACGCGGCCTGGCCGCGACACATGGGGCCCGACGATGAGTGGCAAGTCGGAAGAGCTGCTGCATGATCACGGCGGCGAAGTCGAGGACCGCATTCTGAGGCAGCAGGACAGGCGCAAGTCCGGCGGCCGCCGCGCGCGTAGCGAGGCGTCGGCCTCGGCCTCGACGGCGGAGGGCTACGCTTCCAGCGGCTCGCGCACGCGCGAGTACCGCCGTCGCCACTGGACACGGAGCCGCCGCCACCCAGCACGGGCGCAGCAGGAGGAGGCCGCGTCTGGCGCGCAGGCCCAGCAAACAAACGCCAAGGACCCCAGAAGCGCCGAGGTCGCCGACAGCGGTCAGAGCGCCACCAGCGTCGATGCGCAGCCGGGCTACTGGCCGCCGGCGGCCGGCGTCATGGCGCCGCACGCGCTCACATCGTCCTACTCACAGTCAATAAGCAACGGGAGGAGCACAGGCTTCGGGCCGATCCTCGGCCAGACGCCCTCGGCGTGGCGGCCGGGACTCGTCCTGCCCGGGGCCCTGGCCGGCCGCGCGCTCAGCGGGAGCGCCGCGCAGCGTAGCGTGTCCACGCCGGCGTCCCTGGTTCGCGACTCGCTCAACGACGTCGGCGCGAGCCGCACGGCGAGCCGCCGTGGCCCAATCCCACAAACCACCACCGCCAAGGGCCTGCCGGATGACGACGAGGACGACGCAAATGACGAGCTCAGCAACGTGAACGAAGACAACGATGCACACAACGACGAGGTGGGCCTGTTTCAGCACATGGAAGAGGTCGAGGAGAGCGAGGACGGCCTGCACTTTGGCCTCGGCCACGACTTTGAGGCATCCGAAGACGAGGATGAGGAAGAGGACGAAGACGAGGATGAAGACGAGGACAAAGACGAGGAGGCGACCGCGCAGGGGGGGGGCAGCCGCCCGCCCAAAGCAAGCCCAAGACGCCGTCATGGCCGCCGCGGCGGGCCTGGTGGACATGTCGATGACGGACTCGGTCGTCCCCTTTGGCAGCCTCGACTCGGGCCCCATGCCCGGCAGCAACCTGTTCGGCCACGTGGACGTGTCTGGGGACGCCAGCGCGCTCTTGGCGGATCAGAAGAACCTTGAGCACCGGCGCAACGTGTCGCGCGCAGCGCTCTCCGCGACGAGCGGCAGCAGTGCCGGCGGCCGCCGCGCCAGCGACCGCCGCGAGGCCAAGAGCTTTATCAGGGCCTGGCGCAAGAACCGCACCATGGTCTCCATCGAGCTGAGTCTGCGAAACCGCGGCTTAACGCGCGTGCCGGGACTGCGCGACCTTGCCAAGGATCCCACCGCCAACAAGCGCCTCGGCATCTTGGACCTCGACCGCAACGCGCTGCAGATGTTGCCCAAACATGTGGGCTCGCTCATCCACCTCACCGAGCTGCACATGGACTACAACCAGCTCACCGAGAAGAGCTTTCCGGGAACCATGAAGCTCCTTGGTCTCGCTCACGCTACTCTCGGTCAGTCACAACCACATCCGCGAGTTTCCGCGGGCATTCGTGACCTTGCCCACGCTCGAATACCTCGACCTGCGGGACAACCAGCTCGAGCGCCTCGTGCCGGCGGACGACCCGGAGCACTTCATCACTGCTCTGCACAGCTCGCTCGGTCGCTCGCTCAAGTCGCTGGACCTCGGTATGAACAACCTGCACGGCACGCTGGACCGCGAATTCTGCGAAGGCATTCTTAAGATCGAGCAGCTCAGTCTGCACACTAACCACCTCACGGCGCTGCCACCCTGCTTCATGTTCATGGACTCGCTGCGCGTGCTGCGCGCCAACGGCAACCTCTCGCTGCAGGTGCCGCCGCTGAGCGTGGTGTCCAGCGGTCCTGCTGCCGTGCGCAAGTTCTTCTACAGCCTCAGCAAGGCCTCTCCACAATCCCTGGGCGCGACGGACGAGGCCGGCTTCTCAACCAACCGGCCCCGCGCTGATTCAGGCAGCTCGCTCGGCCTCTCACCCCTGCTACGCGGGCTCGGCATCGTCTCCGGGGAGGTTGACGATGACCCCTTGCGCGCAGCGGTGGCAGCCCCGCCACCTCGCGGGCGCTCCAATTCCCACCAGTCTGGCGATACGGCGGGTGCCACCTGCGCGAGCAGCGTGGCGCTCTCCTCGCGCCACCGCGTCGGGTCTGCGGACGAGGACGCGAGCACGACGGCGGATGCAGCGGATCTGAACATGTCCGATGCTGCCGGTGACGCGGAGATGGCAGCAGCTGGAGCAGGCTTCGCCGATCCAGGCTCGCCGCGCGCCGCGTCTGGCGTTCCTTCGCCGCGCCTGCGCCAGCTCGCCCAGGATACCGAGGAAATGGTCGCCAACGCGGGCACGGCCGCGCAGCCGGTGGAGCGGAGCAGCTTCAAGGTGGTGGTCCTGGGCAACTCGGGCGCAGGCAAGACCTCGCTCATCGACGCGCTCGTCTCCGAAGGCGGCGCTGGCGTGATGAGCGACGAGGATCGCGTCTTTGGCGTCAGCATCCGAACCTGCGAGTTGCGCGACGAGATGGACCCGGAGGTCACGGAGACGCTCTCGGTCTGGGATTTCGCGGGCCAATACGTGTACTACCGGACGCACCAGATTTTCTTGTCGCGGCGCACCCTGTACCTCCTCGTATGGGACGTGACCAAGTTCAGCGAGACGGAGCTCGATACGGGCATCTGCTTCTGGGTCTACTCGGTGCAGGCGCGCATCCCGGGCGCGGTCATCCAAATCATCGCCACCAAGACGGACGGCCTGGCGCCCGAGGTCGTGCAGAAGCGCAAGGAGGCGCTCATGAAGCGTCTGCAGCAGCACGAGACCTGGCAAAAGAATGACCTCCTCGAGCTGGCCGAAGATGAGGAGCGCGAGGAGAACATGACCGACATGGGTTCGGTGGTCTCCAGCAAGACGGCGAGGCGCCGGCACCAGCAGCTCACTGGCGGCTTCTGCCCCCCGCCGGCGCATCTCGGCCTGAACGCGGCCACCACCACCGCGGCGGCGGCGGCCGCCGCCACTGCCGCGGCCGCGGCCGCCGCGGCAGGGCCTAACGGCGAGGCGCCCTCGCAGCACGAGGATGCGCCCAGCAGCAGCACGAAGCGCGACCCTGCGTTTGACGACTACAATGATATGCGGCCGCGAATTCTGCTGCGGCGGCGGCCGCGCGTCGCGGACGAGATCCTCGAAGTCTCCGCGCGCACCGGCGCAGGCCTGGACAAGCTGCGCGCGCGCCTCCTCAGCACCGTTTGCGACGAGCGACTCTTCCCGCACGTCGGCTCGCTCGAGTGTATCCCGCTCGAATGGAGCGTCGTCAAGGACTCCGTGGCCGCTCTGCGTGAGCAGCGCCCGGACCGCCCAGTCTGCTCGTGGACCGCGCTCAGCGCGGCAGTCGCGGACCGCGCCGCGGCGCGCGGGCTCGAACCAATCGAGGCCAGCGACGTGAATCAGTGCGTGGACTTTCTCAACGACAGCGGCCACCTCGTGTACCACCACGGCGTCCCGGACACGGTGTTTTTGGACCCGAACTGGATCGTGGAGTGCATCCAGCGCATCGTGGATCACGAAGTGATTGACCAGCTGACGCTGCGCCGGACCTCGGACGCTGCTGCGGCGGCCGGGCGCCCCCCCGTGAGCCGCGGCGCCTCGGCGCGCAGTGCAGCGCGGCGCCGCGCGACCACGCTCTCCTCCTCGCCGGCGCCCAACAGCCGCGTCGCGTTGGTCGCCGCGAAGCGCGCCTCGCGCGCGCGCGCCAAGGCTGGCAGCGACGGCGCTGGTGAGGGCCGCATCTTCAGCGACGTGTCCAAGCTCAAGGACAAAGGCATTTTGTCTGAGAGCCTGCTGCGCGTGCTGTGGCACGAGCTTTTCGACGCGCAGGAGCAGCAGCAGCAGCAGCAGCAGGCGCGCGACGCCGCCATTTACGACGCGCTCATCCGCATCCTGGAGCAGTTCGACGTGTGCAGCCAGCTGGCGTCCTCGCCCAGGAGTGAGCGCCAGTGGATCGTGCCGTGCCTCATCACGCGCGAGTTCAACATGCAGGCCCGCTGGTCGCGGCCCGACCCGCGCTGCGAGGCCTCGCTGCAGATCGGCCGCAGCTTCGTCTTCCCACGCTTTCGCCCGCCCGGTCTCATGACCAAAATCTTCGCCACGGTCTCGCGCCTCTTCCCGCAGTCCAAGGCGGAGATCCGCTTTTGGAAGGACGCCAGCGTCATTCGCCTGCTCGACTCCAACAGCGCGCAAATCAAGCTGCTTGTCCGCCAGCAGCAGGAGCGCATCTTCGCGCGCTCGTCGCACGCCCAGAACGAGGACGCCGCCAGCACGTTTGACGCCGAGCGCTGCGTGCTCGACGTCTGCGCGTGGGGCGCGCCCAACGAGTCGCTGCACGAGATGTGGAACTACGTCAACCTCCTGCAGGACGCTATTGAGGACATCCTCTACGGCGAATACATGGGCATCACATGGTTCTACCTGGTGCGCTGCCCTGTCTGCATTGCTAGCCTCCGTGACGGCGAGGACTTTAGCTCGGCGCACTCCTTTCCCATGCGTGACATCGACGAGAAGCAGGACCGCGAGGCGGACCTCTTCGAGCAGAACTGGCGCGATTACTACGAACTCGTGCGCGATGCGCGGGCGCCGTCCCAGCCCCAGCCGCCGAACCAACAGGCCAAGTCTGGCTCACGCGCGCGCCGCCCCATCTGCAAGACCATGTGCGAGACTGAGTCCAAGCACATCCAGGCCCATGACTGTCCCCTCATGTGGCTCGCACCGCCGCCGCCAGAGGTCGAGGAGTGTTTCCTCAACCTCGATGCGGAGGACGCATGCAAAGAGGATGAGGACAAGCAGCAGGACCTCGAGCACACGGCCGATGCGGCGGCCATTGCAGTGTCTAGAAAGCAGGACGCCCGCTCTGGAGTTGGGGTGCGCGCAAACCTGCAAGCCAACGCTGGATCCGACTACCCCTCGCTGTTGCCAGATGCAGTGAATACGGCGCGCTCGGACGGCGCACTGAGCGCGCCCAATAGCGCGTCCAGCAACAGCGCGCCCAACAGCGCACCAGCCGGCGGCTCGAGCTTCGAGTCTCTGTCCCCTACGCTGCTCTCAGCGCCGACCCCGGCGCGCCCGCGAGCCATGGTGCCGCCGGGCCTGCTGGCGGCCCGCCAGAACAGCCAGCGCGGCGAAGACCGCAGCCACGGCGGCAACGGCTCAGGCGACCTGGCGCTGGCCATGCGCCCGAACCAGCACCTGCTGCCGCTCCAGTCAGGCATCTTCCTCGACGCGCGCAGCATCGTGCGCGTGGGCATCTTTTGCTCGCACCAGCAGCGCTTTTTCGAGATGGGCAGCGGCTTCGTCATGGACCGCGAGCGCGGCCTCATCGTGACTTCGTGCCACCTCGTTTCGAACCCCGACTCGTGTTCACGCAAGTACGACTTCGGGCCGCGCTCCCGCAAGCACATTTTCGTCGCCATTTTTAGCAGCCAAGACACGCTCCCCGTGTGGCAGTTCGAGGCCGCTATTGCCGTAGCTGGCGATGATCGTGCGCGCACGCAGCCGCCCGCCTTTGTGGGCTCAGCGCCGGCGATCGGCGCGACGCGCGCCGGCCGCGCGGCCCACTTCGTGGACCTGCTTGTGCTCCGCCTTGTGGGCCAGGTGCGCGAGGTCGCGAACAGCAGCGGGCTGCCCAACTCCATCTGGGGCGAGCGCATTGTCTTTTGCCAGGGTCCACCGCTTCAGGAGGGTCTCCCGCTCGACGCGGACCTGCCCATCGCCAACTCAACCCTGGTTAACATTGGCGACCACGTCGCACTTATCGGCTTTCCGCTCTCACGCGGCGGCGCCGAGACCATCTGCATGGATCTCGGCACGGTCCAGGCGTTCTCTCCCAATCGTGAGGCTATCAATGCCGCGCTCTTTAACCTGGAGGGCAGCTCCGGCGGCCCGCTCGTCAACAGCCGCGGGGAGGTCATTGGCGTGCTCTCCAAGGCCACCCACACCCTCGGTGTGCACGTTGCCATCAACCGCCTCATCCCGCTGCTTGAGCAGGTGTACTCGTACGTTAGGATCGCCGCGCTCAACGCGCGAGCCAGGCTCGAGGAGCAGCGCACCGGCCTGGCGCGCTCCGCCTCGATGCAGTAGATTTCATCATCTGTTGAAGGACCTTGACGGGACATACAACAACACAGGTGCAATTTTGGATTTTATCATGGTCAATCTCAATTGTTGCTCGACGTGGGCCGCACGTGTCGGCGCCCATGGGCCGTTTGCCGACCGACGTTGTGAGTCGCCCGCGTTGCTCGAGCCTCGGGCTCGATGCGGATGACCTCGCTCGTCGGGCTCTGGCCGAGCGAGCGAGTCGCACGCACTGCAAATGATGGCGGTCGGGTTTGGGAGAGGCCCTGCCTGAAGGTTATCCGATCGAGCGAGCCACACGCGCCATGCGAGCCTCAAACTGCGCGCAGATGGCGGTCTTCTCCGAGTGGCCGTGACGACGAATCTCACGAATGGCGTTGCGGACAAGACGCCGCGGCGGCCGTGTCGCGGACGGGTCGTAGGACACGTCTTCGGCCGGCCACAGCTCGAGGTCGAAGAGCATGGTCTTGTGCGACGGGTTGTACTTGAAGTTGTCGCAGCGCAGGGCGTGCTCCCCGGCGGTGTCCTCGATGAGGAGCGGCTGGCCTTCGCGGATGTCCATGTCTTCGGCCGCATCAATGTCGCACATGACGGGCCACACGCTGAAGCTGTCCTGGCCGGCGCCCTCGGGGCGCGTGACGCCCATCATGTCGGCGAAGGTCGCCATGAGGTCCACCTGGCTCACGGGCTCGTCCCAGACCGTGCCGGCCTCGATCAGGCCTGGCCACGACATGATGAAGGGCACGCGGTGCCCGCCCTCGTAGAGCGAGCGCTTGCCGCCGGCGAAGCCAGCCGTGGTATCGAAACCGCCACTGTAGAACTTGGACTTGCCCTCGGTGCCGTTGTCGCTCGAGTACACGATGAGGGTATCGTTGAAGATGCCCAGGTCCTTGAGCGTGCCCTGGATCTGGCCGAGCCTAAAGTCGATCTCCTCCAGAACGTCCGCGTACTCACCGTACGCAGTGGTGCCCTTGAAGCTTGGGTGCGGCGCGTGCGGCAGGTGCGGGCCGTTCACCGCCAGGTAGAGGAAGAATGGCTGGGAGGCGTTCTGCGCACGGTGCTCGGTGATCATCTCGATCGCCTCGTGCGTGAAGTTCGA
This sequence comes from Thraustochytrium sp. TN22, assembly GCA_013306675.1. Taxonomy (NCBI): domain Eukaryota; class Bigyra; order Thraustochytrida; family Thraustochytriidae; genus Thraustochytrium; species Thraustochytrium sp. TN22. Next base: position 52,382 of record JABLUY010000156.1, on the reverse strand, counting down.
CATGGCGTACTCCTCACGGAAGTTCTTGCCTACGGAGATCTTACCCGTCTTCTTCGAGTACGGCATCTCCAGGCCGTAGGTGTAGCACCGCTTATCCAGGTTGGTCGGGCACGACTCATGCATGCGGCGATTCTTCTTGGTCCTCCACACGGGCGGCTCTGTGAACTGGCGGCCGCGAATGTAGGCGAGGTGGCCGTAGTTCATCGAGGCCGGGATTCCGAAAAATTCGTCAAAGCCAGCGTCGAGCGGGCCGCCCACGATCTCCCCTGCTTCGAGGTCCTCCGGCATGTCCATGCCGAGGTGCCACTTGCCGGACATCATTGTGTGATAGCCGGCGTCGCGAAAGAGCGACGCCAAAGTGTAGTACCCCGGCGTCATGGGGTCGCTGTCGGCGCCGATCGCGCCGCCGGACGGCCGCGCCCGGTACGAGTAGGTACCAGTGAGAAGCGCGAAGCGCGAAGGCGTGCAAACTGTCGCTGCGGAATGGCCGTCCGCAAGCTCAAGGCCTCCGTCCGCCAGCGCCTCCAGGTTTGGCATGTTTACGATATCCGGGTTGTACTTTGACCTTTCCCCATATCCCTGGTCATCCGTGTAGAAGATGATTACGTTGGGCTTTTGCGCCTCCTGGCACGAGGAGACGGCCAGCTCCCTGCCCTTTTCCACCCGCCACGCCGCGCCTGGGCCCGTGGCAGACACGCTCGCAAGCACCGCCACAACGCCCACCACGATGGTCCAAACCACGCGCATCTTGTCTGTCCCTGTCTTCTGGCCTCCGCCCGAACGCGCTGCGGTGACTTTCGCTTTTACCGCACCATCGCGAGGCCTCTCGGTGAGCCCCGCACCAGAGCCATCCTTCTCACCACCATCATCGCGGCCCGCGCCGCGAGCCCGCGCCCGCGCGCCGCGGACCGGACCGCCTTGGACTGCGCATTGGACTCTCTCAAGCTCCGCCGGGAAGGCCACGCCGCATCATGATCACTGCGGCGCGCGCGGAGGGTGCGCGCCGTCAGTCCTGACCAGCTTGAATAAGCGGCCCAGCCGTGGCCGCCGCGGCGCTGTCAGCTCAGCTGAGCGCGGACCCGCCAGCCATAGCGCGGACGTGCCTGGCGCGCGCTTCTGTCGAAGCCGGACAAATTACCGCAAGCGTTGTACGGGGCCTGTACGGCAGGCCTGACGCGTCGTCGCCATCCTTGACTCTACCGCGACCTCCTTTGCGAACCAACTTTTCGATTCGCGAACCAGTTTGCGAACCAGTTTGCGAACCAGTGGCCAGAGGTGGCTTTTACTGTTAGAAAAATAGCATCCGGCTTTGCGCAAGCGCTTGAGCACTCTCTCTTGCACTTGGCGTGGTTTGATGCAGCGTTGCAAATGAATTCGCTTTGTCTTACATAGGGGTATTGCTGGCCAGAGTCTCAGCGAGGCGTGCCGCGTCTGCGTCGAGGTCAGTCTCCTGGCAGGAGACATCTGCCAAGTGCTGCGCTTTGAGACGCGCTGCAATGGCAGCGGCTTCTCGACGCTGGGCTGCGGGAGCGGACTTGATAAAGTCGCCCACAACGCGACGGAGTTGGAGCTCACGCTGGTGCGCCTGACTCTGCGCCAGCGCCTCCCGCGTGGCTTGGGCTTTTGCAGCCTCGACTGCCGCCTCGTCGAACTCGGGGTGTAGGCTGGCGTCCCGAAAAGTCGCCATTGCACTCAGGGCGTCCTGCGTGTCCACCACGCGGACGAACCTGCGGCCGGGCGAGGGCGGCTCCAAGGCCGCGGCCATGCGATGAATGACCTCATCCGGCACTCTTGCAATGCCCACCCGAGCTGCATTCCGCTTGAGCGCCTCATCCGCTGCGCACTCCACCACCACCTCCACATAGCCGGCTCCGGCACGCTGCGCGAGCTGCCTGTACGGCACGCGCATACTCTGATAGTACATGTTATCATCCACAATCACGAGGTCCACCTCGCGCTTGAGTGCATCTTCCACGCGCTGCAGCGCCTCCCGCCTCGCCGCGCGCCACGCATCCACGCTAAACGCCGCATCCGGGCCGTCGTCGCGCTCGCCGCGCTCGCCTGCGCTCGTCTCGGCCCCGTCCCTCTCCAGCTCGTCCAGGTCCACGACCTCGGCTTCCCTGAACCCGGCTCCGCGTGCGGCGCTCCTCGCTCGCGCGGCCCACGTGCTCTTGCCGGCGCCCGGCAGGCCCACGAGCACGGCCACCACGGGCCTCGGCGCGCCCGCGGTCGCCGTCGCCGTCGCCGTCGCGGCCATGCCCGCCGCCATGGCCGCCATCCCGCGGCGCGCCGGCAGCCGGCGGCGGCGGCGGCGCGCGGGGCCGGCGGCGCGCGGGGCGGCGCGGCGCGCGCGCGCGGCCGCCCGCTCGCGCGCGCGCGGCGGCGGCGCGCGCCGTGCTCGGCCCCCCTGGGGCCCCAGGCGGCGGCGGCGCGCCAACGTCCGCGCCGCGCCGCCGCGCCGCGCCGCCGCCGCCCGACCCCTTTCGCGCGGCGGCGGCTGGCGGCACGCGCGCGCGGCGGCGACCGGGGCGCGCCGCGCCCTCGCGTCGCGCGCGAGCGGCGGCGCGCGCGCGCGCCGCGCCGGGACTGCGCGGCATCCGGCGCCGGGCTGTCGGGCTGGGCTAGCTCTAGCTGGCGCGGCAGAAGGACTCGGAGCCCAGTTCGACAACGCGCGGCGGGCGCGCGGCGCGCGCGCGCGGCGCGCGGGCGCGGCGGCGGCGCGGCGCGGCGCGCCCGCGGCCGCCGCGGCGGCGCGCGGCCTGAGGCGCTGGCGGCAGTTTGAACGGGCGGGACGAGGATGAGCGCCGGCATGGAGGACATCGTGGACCCGGAGGAGGACGCGCAGGCGCTGCCGGAGCTGGTGCAGTCGCCGGATCCGCGCGTCGCCGCGCAGGGCAGGTCGCCGGTGTCGCCGGCGCCGTCCGAGGCGGCGTCGTGGTTCGGGTCGCCGCTGCTGCAGCGGCGGCGTGAGTCGGCCGGCAGCAGCAGCAGCAGCAGCAGCAGCGGCGGCGGGGGCAGCAGCTGCAACGGCAAGAGGAACTTGGCCAGCGGCGGAGCGCTGGGCGCGACCCTGTCGCCGGCCGGCCGCGCTCTGCTGCAAGCCGCGTCGCCGGGCCCGAGGAGCCGCGCGGGGAAGCGGCGCCAGCGCCGCGGCGACAGGCTCTTTCGGACCGGTGACCCGGACGACCTGCGCCACGTGCTTCACAAAGCGCGCGTCTTCAACGAGGCGCGCGAACGCGCCAAGCGCCGCGCCGATGACAGCGTGCGCGAGGTCATGGACGAGTTGCGCGCCGCCTGCGCGCTGGAGACACCGCGGCCCGAGCGGCGCGCGGCGCGTGAGCAGATTTTGGATCTGGGGCGCCGCTTTCTGGACGCCAGCGCCCTGGAGGACGATGGCGACCACCACGCCAAGCTCGTGCTCATCGTGGAAGAGCTGCTGGCGCTGCGCGCGGCCGAGTCCAAGTTCTCCATGCTCTTTCTCTTCGCCATCTCACCCTACTCGCGGCGAGCGCTGGCCCTCGGGGCGCTCGGCGGCGGCGGCGGCGGTCTCGGCGTCGAGGACGAGGACGAGGACGGGGCGGCCGGCGGCTTTGCGGGCGGCAAGCGCATGGGCGTCTCCCGCAGCCTGTGCAGCGTGAGCTGCGACTTCGAGCCGCTCACGTCGGCCGAGCCGATCGCCCCCGCCACGCCGCTGCCGCTGCCGCTGTCGGTGGCGGCGCCAGGGAGCCCGGCGCCATCGCCAGGCGCGGACTCGCCGCTGCTGCCGCCCTTCTCGCCGGGCATCTTTGCAGACGTGGCTCCGGAGAGCCCCGGGCCGCGCGCGGACGACACCTTCGAACGCGAGCTGCTGGGCTTCAAGGACCGGCTGACGCAGCTGCAGCGGCGCATCGAGGCCAAGCAGCGCTCGCAGACGGCGGTGGGCGACGCGCTGCCCCCCGCCGTGGCGATCGCCTCGATTTCGACGCCCACCCCGCGCGCCCCGCCCCCCTCGCCGCCGCGCAAGGCTCCCGAGGGGCCGCCGCCTCGCACGCCCCCTCGCCGCGAGTTGGGCCAGGCCGGAGCGACCGGGGCGCTCGTGAAGCTGGCGGCCGGCACGCCGGGCCAGCGCGCCAAGGCCCATGGCGTACGCTGCCGCATTTGCGAAGAGGTCGTGCCGCGCAAGGCGTCCGCAGCGCACTTTGAGGCCTGCCTGCGGACCTACAAGGACTCGTACCGCGAGTGTCGCTTGGAGAACCTGGTGGGCGCCCTGAAGCGCGCGCGCGCGCGCGCCAAGGTGAAGCGCGCCGACGCCGTGGCGCCCGAGGAGGCGCGCCGCATCCTGGACGAGATCGCCGAGGGCGTCGATCTCGTGCTGGAGGCGCGCACGCTGGCCGGCGCCTCGGCACACGCCGCGCGGCAGCGCTGCCTTGCGCACGCACAGACCGTGCTTGCCGCCGTTCTGGACGGTCTCGGCAAGGCGCCCGCCTACGGCAGCCTCAAGGCGCTTGCTGTGGAGGCGCTGGACTCGGCCATCGCCGAGGAGAAAAACGCGGCGCTCTTGCACAGTGGCGGCGGCGGCGCGCAGCTCAAGGCGCGGCCGCGTGCGCACACGCCCAAGGAGTTTGACTTTATGAAGGTCATCTCGCGCGGGTCTGTGGGCCGCGTCTTTCTTGCCGTCAAGCGCCGCACCGGCGACCTGTACGCCGTCAAGGTCATGGACAAGGCCGAGGTGATGCGCAAGAACCTGGCGGCGCGCATCGTCGCGGAGCGCAACGTCATGGCGCGCGCCGACTGCCCCTTCGTGGTGAACCTGTACTTCTCCTTCGAGACGCGCACGCGCCTGTACCTGGCGATGGAGTTTGTCCCTGGCGGCGATATCCTCGCGCTACTCAACACGTACGGCGTCATCCCGGAGGCCGCCGCGCGCCTATACGCGGCGGAGATCACCGTGGCGCTCAAGTATCTGCATGAGCGGCTCAACGTGTGCCATCGCGACCTCAAGCCGGACAACATCCTCATCGGCCGCGACGGCCACATCAAGCTGACCGACTTTGGTCTGTCGCACATTGGCATCATGCAGGGCCTGGAGAACGACGGCGCGGGCGCCGACGACCTTGCCATGTTGTGGACCGGGATGGGCGCCGGCGGCGCGCCCGAGTCGCCCGGAACGCCCGTGGGCGCCGGCGAGAACGCCGGCGTGGCGTCCTCGCAGCGCCCGCTGCCCCAGACACCGGCGCGCGAGGCCAAGCCGGCGGCAGACGTGCGCTCACCGTTGCCGCCCTACGGGCAGGCGGCAGCCCGTTCGCCGGCGCCCACCGGTTCGCCAATGCCGCCGCACGCTGAACGCCGGCGCCGCCTCATGCGGAGCCAGGTCGGCACACCGGACTACATGGCGCCCGAAATTCTCCTCGGCACGGGCCACAGCTTTGCGTGCGACTGGTGGTCGCTGGGCATCATCATGTACGAGATGATCTTTGGCATCCCCCCCTTTAATGATGAGTCGCCGCAGCGCATCTTCAACAACATTCTCTCCGGCCGCCTGCCGCCGGACTCCTCGCGGCCGGGCGTTGACGCCAGCCCCGTCGTCTGGGATCTCATTCACCAGCTGCTCCACACTGACGCGACGCAGCGCCTCGGCGCGGGCGGCGCGCACGAGGTCCAGCAGCACCCCTTCTTCGCCGGCGTGCAGTGGGGCCCACTTGAGTCGGGCGACTTTTCCGCCGAGGCCGACCTCGTGCCCTTTGTGCCGCGCCTCACCTCGGAGACCGACACCAAGTACTTTGGCGCGCACGGCCCGGCTGCGGACCCGCTGGCCGCCGGCGACACCGGCGACGCCTCGGTTGCCGCATCTGCGTTCCACAAGGAGGGCCAAGTCGACGACAAGGACCACTTCGCTGACGAAGACGACCTTGCCGACGGGGTTGAGGATGACCTTGCCGACGAGGATGACCTCGCCACTAGGCACATGGGTGACGACGCCGAGACCAAGGACGACCCTGCTACCGCCGTCCTTTTCCCGGAGATTGACTTTTCCTGCAGTCAGCTCTCCAACCTGCAGAAGCTTAGCTTCGCTGCCGCCGCCTCGGGTGACTCGGACGAAGACGACGATGACGACGATGTGCGCGTCGAGGATGATGTGCGCATCGAGGACGATGCGCGCGTCGAGGGCTGAGCCTGGAGACGCCACGCGAAGCACCTACCTTACAACCTTACCTTAGTATTGATCAAAAGAGCTTTGTACAATCAACGTCGGCGCCGCACAGATCATAGTCACGCGGCTGCAGTCACTGGCAACGCCTGGCCGGCCGCGGCACCTCTCGAGCCCAGCTGCCGCGCCACTGGCACTGGCACGACACGTACTGGTCGTCATGTAGGACCACGCAACGCACACCTTGCCGTTGGCATCATCTTCGCTCAACAAAGAGTAAGGCACTAGGCCTATCGCTGGGGCGAATCAGAGCGAGCCAATCCTTGCACCGCGGCGGGCGAAAGCCGCCAAGCTGGCGCCTGAGAGCCCCGCCAGTGCACATGCAAGCGCGCGCGCAAGCGTGCAGAGCCTAGTTGCTGGAGCTCCAGCGCGAGCGTCAGCGTCAGCGTCAGCGTCAGCAGCAGCGGAAGGAGCACCAGGAGGGCAAGAGCAAGAGCGCGAGGAGCAGCAAGCGACATGTGGTCGCCGCCGGCAGATGCAGAGTACAAGGAGCAGGCGGAGGGCAAGGACGACGCGGGCCCGCTGTCGCCGGTGGAAAAGAGCCATGAGCACGAGCAGGGGCTGGCCGTGATGGTCCACGCGGAGGGCTGCACGTTTCTTGTGGCGGTGGGCGAGGCGACCCAATCCGTCAAGTGGCTGAGCCTGGTGGCTGCGCAGCGCTACGCGACGCACGTGCAGGCGCATGGCAAGCAGCGGCAGCGCGAGGAGGCGCTCCTCGACATGGGTAACTACCTGCCGGTGGCCGTGAGGTGCAATGGCGAGGTGGTGGACCCAAGCATGAGTATTCGGGACGCCGTGCACAAGCACCTGCCGCAGCAGCGCGAGGAGAAGTCGGAGCCTGCCTTTGAGGTGCAGCTGCAGCTGCAGGTGAGCCTCGGCGAGGACGGCGCCCCCGAATACCGCGAGTGGTCCTCGTCCGCGTTTTGCCACTCGGCGTTCGGTAAGGCCCACGCGAGGCGGCAGCGCGCCAAGCTGGGCCTGGAGGGAGGCAACACAATCGCAGATGCTGCGCCAGAAGATGAGGGCGGCTACGACCCACGTGCGGGCAAGAGCGGCAAGCATTTGCCGCCTGGGCTGCACACGCTCTTTGACGGGCCGGAGCGCATCGCCTTTGAGCTTGAACGGGACTGGCGCCACGTGCGCGCATGCGCGGACTACGCAAATTGGTTCGCGGACGTGCGCAGCGGCGAGCTAGATGAGGACAAGGAGACGGACGTGCAGACCTGTTTCCTGAACGCTTTCGAGGACCTGTGCCACCTGATTGACTACTACACCTGGACTTCCTGGCGCACCGACCCGTTTGCGCTCAGCACCGAGGAGTGCAAGCACCTCCTTCACCACTGCGGCCTCGTAGACCTGGGCGAGTCGCCCAGCCAAGTGGAGGACATGCTTGTGCGCGCGCGCAATGGTGTGCGCTCTGCAGACTTGGGGCGCGACCTCGTCCTACGGCACGAGCTCATGGCGCTCATCCTTATGGTGGCCGCCTCGCAGTACTCCGGGTCCTCCGCCGTCATGCTCGCCGAGGTGCAGCGTCTGCTGGAGGAGCATGTTACGGCGCGCGCCGCGGCGCTGCGGGCCGCGGACCGCGCTGACCCAGTACGCGCGCCGCTCTGGCGCCAGACTCTGGCGCGCCTCTTCCGCAGCAGGCGCGCCAAGGACCAGGAGCCCGCGCGCGCGCTCGCCGCCGCGTTCGAGGCCGCATGCATTCAGTCCCAGGTGCGCGGCGCGCAGCCCTCCATGTCGCTGCAGGAGTTCATGCTCTGGTGCGACGACGCGCTGCCGGAGCACATCTTGCAGACCTGGATCGCCGCGGCGCGCGATGCGCTGCAGGCCGATGACAGCGGCGAGGGCAAGTTCGCCGACGAGGCCAAGGTCGGGCCCGCCTCTTCCAACCCGATGGACCGCCTGCGCTGCTGCAAGGACGTTTTCGCGAAGTCGCAGCGCGCCTTCTTCGTCAAGTCTGCCACCGCGCTTCCCTCCCTCGTGCTCTCGGACTTTGTGCTCGCGCTCCTCACTATCCTGCGCCACAGCGAGCCCGACCCTGAGGTCTGGAAGTCCCGCGCAGGCGCGCACGCCGTGCTCGACCTGCTCCAGGGCATCCAACGGCGCTGACTGGCAACGGAAACAAATAAAAATCTCACTGTGTCAATTCAGGCTCACGTACTCGCTGCGCGGGTCGGCGCGCACGATGATGACGTGCCGCGCGCGTGGTGTCCGCCGCGTGCACAGGCATACACAGCAGCCCGTGAAGAACAAAAAGAGCACGAGCGGGACCGCCAGCAGCCAGTGTGCGATCTGGCACTTGCCCACCTCCATGTGCAGCGGACCCAGGCCGCCCGCCAGCTCCACGTCGACCTGGCCCCACGACTCACTGCAGAACCGCAGCGGCGGGCACGTGCAGTTGCCGAACCGGTACGCCACGTCCCGCTGGAACATTCGCGTGCGCAGCGAGCAATAGAACCCGTGGCTCAAGCCGTACTTTGCCGGCTCAAACCGCCACACCACCTCGCCCGCATGCGGCAGCTTCATGTGCGCCTCATACGCGTCATACACGAACGGGCACGTCCCGTCCTCGTCCTCGTCCTCGTCCTCGCTCCACGCCTCGTCTCCGCGCAGCTTCGGCGCGGCCAAGGCTGCCGGCACGTCCACCATCTGCACCTGCAGCTCCTGCTGCACTCCGCTCTGCGCCGTCGTCGCCTCCTCCGCCGCCGTCGCGGCCGCCGCCAGGGCCAGGGACGCCGTCGCCACGATGCGCATCGCCGCCACGACCATGACCATCTTCATCGTCGGCGGTCTCCTCGCTCCGCGGTCGCGGCACGCTCGGCGACCGCAGCCGCGCACCCCCGCTCTGCGCCGCGCCGCCGCCGCCGCCGACCGTCGGCGCGCGCCCTCGCGGTCGGCCCGGAGTTCGTGGTCTGCGCGGGCGTCAAGGACCAGCCTGAGCGACCTTCAAGTTGACAACCCGGTACTAAAAGGCCAAGTCGTACGAGGACCAGGGCGTCGGGTATCATCGATGCTGACGCGCAGGGCAACACGACGCAATTTTTCACCAAGAAGGGCTTTGGCCGCGATCGCAAGAAGCAGAGCAAAACCATCGATGCTGACGCGCAGGGCAACACGACGCAATTTTTCACCTAGAAGGGCTTTGGCCGCGATCGCAAGAAGCAGAGCAAAACCAACGAGGGCGCTGAGGAGGAAGAGGAGCGCCCAAAGTCCGTGGCTTTCGACTTTGGTGGCTCTCGATGCCCGGCAGAGCTGCGGCAGAGTACGTCATGCATCCCAAGGCAAGCATCTATCGCAATGACCTGGATGCGAAGGACTCCAACAATTTCGGCGCCATGCTGCGCATCCTTGCGCAGGATGCGGAAGACACCATCTTCGAGAACGGCAACGACCAGGAGCTCAAGATGGAGTTTGCGCAGAACCTGCGTGGACAAACAGGCGGCGAGATTTTTCTCATGCGCTCATTGAACCACATGCAGGACCGACGAGCTGATGATGGATGACGTACGGCTTGGAGGATGACTCGAGGCAAGCGTGCCACTCGCAAGCCTTGGCTACTGCCGGCCTTCAGCCAGGAGGTCGGCCACCTTCCTCGTCCTCCGTGGACATTGTCCTCCGTGGACATTGACAACACGTTGACATACATTGATTGACATGTACGTGCGCGTGCCCATGACCAGGTTGGCCGCCGTGGCGGCCGTAAACTTTCATCGAGCGCGGCGCGGCGCGGGTGGCGGCGCGGACGGCTCGCGGCGGGCGGCGGGCGACGGGCGGCGGGCGGCGGGCGGCAGGCCTCAGGCGGCGGCGCGGCGGCACGGGCTTGCTCGGTGCAGAGGCGCGCGTCGGGCGGACCAAGTCCATCTCGCACGCGCACGCGCACACGCACGAAAGCGCTTCTCGCGCCGCGCTCGAGGATGTCGCAGCGCGCGCAGCGGCCGCTGACGCCGGCGGAGGAGGACTTGGTGAACGCGAAGCGGTTCTTCTTCGCGGGCTTCTTCGCGCTGCCGCTGCTCTGGGTGCTGAGCGCGGTGTACTTTGGGGGCAAGCTGCGCGACGGGTCGGCGCACCCGGACCTGGGCTTCTACGTCAAGGGGTCTGCCATCGGCGCTGCGGTCTGCGTGGCTGCGCTGGCAGTGTGGATTGGTTACTTTCAGGCGAACGTGGCCAATGTCAAGAGCCTGCAGGATTTGCTCGTGGTTGATGTTCCGTTGACCAGCGACGATTGGTGAGCAATCTATCGATCGATCAAGAGCGAGCGAGCGCGTGTGTTCGCTTGCTGAGCGATTGCAGTGATGCCGTGCTCGGTGTCGTTTGTGCCGTGCTATATCGCCCGCGCGTCGCTGATGGTGCAGATGGTATGCCGCCGAGTGTCGTGCTGTGCTGATCGTCGTGCTGTGCTGATCGTCGTGCTGTGCAGATTGCGTAGCTGGGAGACAAGGTGTACGTAAAAGCTCTGTTTTCATTCATGCCAAATAGAGCGCATGCAATTCACAACGCCTGGTGCGCAGGTGGTGGTGCATGCTCTCCAAGCCAAGCTGTCGTCTCTGTGTCGACGTCTCTTTCTCTCTCTCTCTCTCTCTCTCTCTCTCTCTTGCTCTCTCTGTCTCAGTCTCTGACATGCTCTCTCTCTCTCTCTCTCTCTCTCTGTGCGTGCGTGCGTGCGTGCGTGCGTGCGTGCGTGCGTGCGTGCGTGCGTGCGTGCGTCTCGCCTTGGTTTGTGAAAAGGGCCATGTCAAGCGACAGTGTGGAACTCCTTGCAGGCGTCGCGGATATCGAGGAAAGGGTAGATGGATGCGTCGTGGCCGTCGGACCAGAGAATGGAGACGGCGTAGTTACCCATGGGCGTAATTTTGACGGGGTGCAGGTTGTCGGGAATGTCTGAGGGGTCCTTGCCGAGCATGTCGTCGACGCGGCGGAGGCGCGTGCGCAGCTCGCGCGGCGGGATGCGGTACTCGGCGGCGCCGTCGCGCATGATGAAGCGCGCGAAAATGAGGTTGGCATCCGCGTCGTAGGAAAGCGCGGTGGAGGTGAGCGCGGAGGGGTCGGGCTTTTGCTTGATGTGGTCCATGACGTTGGCCGCGAGGTTTCGGTAGGTCCAGGCGACCTCGTCCTCGAGATGCGCGCGCACAAAGGGCGTGCCGGAGTCGGCGCAGGCAGCAGCCGAAGCGAGGATGGGCAGCGAGTAAGCGTGGCGGATGCCGAGGCTGGCGACGAGCTCGTCGCGGTGGCCGTTGCCAAAGGGGCGGTAGCGCTTGCCGTCATCGCCGTCAAAATAGGCCATGTTCTCGACGACGGCGATGGTGGGCACGTCGAGCTTTTTGAAGAGCTCGAGGCCCTTGACGACGTCGACAAAGCTGAGGAGCTGCGGCGTGGTGACGATGACGGCGCCGTCAATCTTGAGCTGCTGGCCGAGCGTGAGGTGGATGTCGCCGGTGCCGGGCGGCATATCGACGATGAGGACGTCGAGCTCGCCCCAGTCGGTCTGTGTGGCGAGCTGCGTGACAACGGTAGAGACCATGGGCCCGCGCATGGCGGCGGCGCTGGAGGAAGTGCGCGCGGCCGCGGCGAGCTGGGAGGAGAAGCTGGTCGGGTCGACGCCCTGGCCGCGGCCGCCGGTGCCGGGCGCCACGAAGCCGTAGGACATGCAGCGGATGCCGTGGAAGAGCACGGGCTCCATGAGGCGGCCGTCGGGCGTCTGGCTGACGGCCCACTCTGCGCCGGGCTCCACGACCATGGTGGGCAGGCTGGGCCCGTACACGTCGGCGTCCAGGATGCCCACGGCGTGGTGCTCGCTGAGCGCGAAGGCCAGGTTAACGGCCACCGTGGACTTGCCCACGCCGCCCTTGCCGCTGGACACGGCCACGATGTGGCGCACGCCCTCCAGGCCGCGGCCCAGCGACACGCGCTGCTTGGCGTCGGCGCCGGCGCGCACCGTGATGACGGGCGCGCGGCGCAGCCAGGCGGGCCGCTCCTTCTCGCCCATGAGCCTGTTCTCGCACGCCGCGCGCACCTCCTGGCTGCCCGTGGCGAGCGAGAAGCGCAGGATCCCGCGCTCCTCATCCACGCTCAGGTCCCGCACCATGCCGGCCGTCACCACGTCGCTCTCGCCCATTTTCACGGCGCGCAGCAGCTGCAGCGCCTCCTCCTCCAGTTCCGCCGCGCGCCTCGCCGACGTCGCCAGCGCCCTGGCCGCCACCGGGCTGGTCAGCGCCGCGCTCAGCGCCGGGCTCCACGCCCGGCCCGCGCCCCACGCGCTCTCCCTGCCCTCGCCCGCGCGCGCGCCGGCCCCGCCGCCGCCGCGCGCGCGCCCGCCCGCGCGCCGCGCCGCGCCCGCCGAGTCTGCCGCTCCTCTTCATCGCTCTCTCTCCTATTCTCTCCCAGCCAGCACGCGCCATCGTGCACGGTGCCGGCACCGTGCACGGTGCCGCGGCCTGTCGCGTACGCGGCTCGCCTCGCGTCGCATCTCGCCTCGCCTTCTTCCTGCGTCAAGTTCCTCGTTGCCGGACTCGCCTCGCCTCGAGGCAGCGCTGCGCTCGCCGACGTTGCTGGGGAACCTGTGCTGCTCGAAGCGCAACTTGATGCGAACAAGGCCCGCGCGGGGCGACTGAGGCCGCCGTGACGCGTGCTGGGATCGCCGTGTCTCGCGCCACTGTGTCACGTGTGAGCAGACAACTCATCTCACAAGTCGCTGCGACCTCAGTCATTGAACGAACTCACAGGCACCGTCTGCGCGGCGCGGCGGCTGCCAGGGGCCTCGGCTCGACTCCGCCGGCGGTCGGCCACGCCGCCACGGCCCGTGGCACCGTGCCCGGCCGCCAAGGCCGCGTCGGACCCGGGCGAGCCGACCTGGAGCCCGAGGCGGCTCAGGCTTCCTGCCGCCGTCGCCCCCAGTGCCTCCCTCCGTCCGAACTCCCGTCGTGCAAAACGCAAGCGGCCGGGCGCCGCGGGGTCGCGCGCGCGAGCGCGGCGCGGCCGGCGCGGCGCGGCGCGGCGGCGCGGCGCGGCGCGGCGCGGCGTCCGACTGTGGACGGGACGACGCCTCCGACCCGGCTGGGCTGAGGCTGGGCCATCTGCTGGAGTTTTTGAACAGCGACGCGGCACGGCGCGGCGCGGCGCGGCGCGCGCGCGCGCGGGCGCGGGCGCGGGCGAGGATGCTGGGGCCGCGGGCCGCGGAGGCGGTGCTGCGCCTGGAGAGCAGGCTTGGCGAGGGCGCGGCCATCTATGTGGCGCTGCTCAAAAAGTGCGTGCGCGTCTTCTTGAGGCGCCAGCTGCTCGCTGTGCTCTACTTGCTGGCGGCCCCTGTCATGGTGCTGCTCACGTTCGCAGTGAACGAGTTCTACGTGGACGCCAACGGAGGCATCAAGAGCTCGGCCTACGACGCCTGCGGCTACTCGTTGGACATCGACTATGATCACTCCTTCAATCCGTTCATCGCGCCCATCTTGGCGGCTGGACCCATCGTCTCCAGCGTTCTGTCCACGGTCTTCATCCAGGACGAGGCCAACAGTGGCCTGCTCGTGACGCTGCTCGGCAGCAAGCGCGGCTTCAGTGCCTTCTGGCTCAGCTGGTGGACGCTCTTCGCGGCGCTCAACCTAGTGGCGACGCTTGTGGCCGCCGGTCTGGCCAAGGCTGTCCCGGATGCCATCTTCAAGCACGTCTCCTTCGGCACCATCTTTTCCTCACTCTTCGTCTGCTCGAACGCCGTCATGTTCGCCTTCCACTTCACCGTGTCGACCTTTGTCGGCTTCACGCGCCGCTCGGACCTGCTCGTGCTCCTCTACCTCGTGCTCTTCGGCGCCTACTTTGCCGTCACGCTCACGCCGCTCTTTGTCGACTACTCCGCGCCCACCTACTTCCAACCGGAGAACACGACATACAACGCCTGCGCCAACCACACCGAACGCGACTCTTACGAGTGCGACTCCGTGGAGCCCTGCGAGTCCTACCTCATCTTGGACGCCGCCACCACGTACACCGGCTGCTGGTATCTTGAGTCGGGCCTGGACTCCATCTGGGACAACGCACAGGTCTCCAGCGCCGGCGCCTTCCGCCTGCTCGTGCTCTTCTTCTTCCCCACCTTCCACTTCGCGCAGATCTGGTCTCAGGTCGTAGGCACCGTTCTGCTCATGGGTGGCAGCCCCTACGATGCACTCTCCTTCTTTTATGATGCCACGCCGGCCATCATTCGTGAGACGCTGGCGCTCCCCGACGACGTCCTCTACGTGCAGGTCCAGGGCGGTGACTATGACGCCAGCACCAGCTCGTCCTCCGTCGGGTCCACATCGTCGTTCGAGGTAGCGGACGAGTGCTCACTGGACAACCCGGCACAGGTCAAGTTGGTGTCCTCGCTCGATTTCCACACGCCATCCTTCGGTTCCTGCCTGGGCTTCATGACCCTCCTCGGCGCGTTCTACCTTGGCGTCACGCTGCTGCTCACGCACGTGCGCGCTCACCGTCTCGTGCGCAGGTACAAGCTTCGCCGGAGCAACCGCAGGGCCAACGCCAAGGCGCTGCGCGCGGAAGGTCCTGGGGCCGACCAGAGCACCGTCGCCCATCGCGACAGCGAGAACGAGGACGGCCCCGTTGCTGCCCCTGCTGCTACTGCCCCTGCTGCTGCTGCTGCTGCTGCTGCTGCGCCACCGCGGGCTGCAAAGTCGACGCGCGGCCTACGTGCTGCGCCCATCAGCCTCGCGCCATGCACGGGCCTGCACATCGAGAACGTAAGTCTCGCCTTCGGTTTCCGTCTCCGTGGTCGCGTGCAGGCGCTGCGCTCCGTGAGCCTGCACGTGGAGCCTGGTCGCGTGCTCACGTTGCTCGGCAAGAACGGCGCCGGCAAAAGCACCCTTGTGCGCATTCTCTCCAGTGAGCTCGTCCAGGATTCGGGCGCGATCTGGTGCAACGGTCAGCCCCTGGCCTCGGTCGCGCTCGGCATTTGTATGCAGGATGACGCGCTCTATAGCGAGCTCACTCCGGCGGAGCACTTCAAGCTGTGGGCGCGCTTGCGCAAGGTGCCGGCGGAGGATGTCTCGGAGGTCGTGGACCGCTGGCTGCGCGGTTTAAACTTGCACGCCTTGCGCAACTACAAGGTCGCCGCGCTCTCTGGCGGGGCGCGCCGGCGCGTCTCCGTAGGTCTCGCGACTCTCGGCGCGCCGGCGCTCATCCTGTTGGACGAGCCCACGACGGGCATGGACCCCATCAATCAGCGCTTCGTGTGGCGGCACATCGAGACCATCAAGGAGCACAGCATTGTCGTGCATACCACGCACAGCATGGCCGAGGCGGAGTCCTTGTCGGACGAGGTCGCCATTCTGGAGCGCGGCACCGTCGTCGCCGCCGGTGCGCCCTTTGATCTCAAGGTTCGTTACGGGTCTATCGCGCAGTTCGCTCTCTTTACGCGGCCGCAGGATGTTGACTATATCCTCGCGAAGCTCGACTCCGACTTTGCGCCCCGCCTCTCACACCACCGCATCGAGGTGCGTACTGTTTCATCCGGCTATTTGACAGTCTGTATCAAACGCCGCGCGAGCGCGCTTGCGCCGCATACCTCGGGGGAGTCCACCTCTGCTCTAGCCTCTGAGCGCTCCGACGAGTGCGGGTCCGATTCGTGCTCTCGCGATCGCGGCAGCAGCAACAGCAGTGACGTGAGCGCAAACCGGCCTGACAGCGAGGCGGCGGACGCCTCGTCCAGTGCAGCCTTGCCAAGTGCCGCCTCGGCCAGTGCCGCTTCGGCCAGCGCCACCAATTATATGGAGACTAAGCCGGAGCCGGACGACCTGCGCGTGTTGATGCCTGAAGGCGACAACGCCTCGGAAAGCGGCAGCGAGGCCACCATCGTAGGCGAGGAGGAGTGCGGGGCCGCGGGCGCCGAGGTGCTCGAGCCTGAAAGACCGGACGAGGACCACATCCGCGGAGAATCGGACCTCGAGGAGGCCAAAGCACCGAGCGGCGGAGTAGAGAAGGGCCCAACCGGGCTCGTACAGACGAAGAGCGACGCTTTAGTCGACGACGTAGCGTCCGAGAACAACTCGCGCGAGCAGCTTGTGGAGGGCCTGTCCGCGCTGATCCAATGGATTCAATCGCCCGAGTCGGGTGTCCGCGAGTTCGGGGTCAGCAACACAACTTTCGAGGAGGTGTTCCTGTCCATTGTGGACAGGCCACGTGGGAGCGAGGACGAGGAGGACGAGGAGGAAACAGCGGCAGCGGCGGCGGCGGCAGCGGCGGGGGGCAAGCTGGCCATCGATGACGACGAGGAACCGTCCAAGCGAGCGGTCTTTGAGAGCGCTCAGCTCACCGCCGTTCCGGTGGCGGCGGCCGAGCGCAAGCGGAGCCTGCGCAAGGCAACCTCAGAGAACATGAGCGTGATCATGGTAGATTTGCCCTCATCGCGCACGGCTGCGTCAGAGCCGCCGCGCACGTACTCGAGACAAGGCGAGGAACTCTCGATCAAGGCGGGGTCGGCACCCCCGCTTCGGAGCGTGGTGCAGGTGCCGACTCTGGCGGACCAGGGCATTTTGCACCTGCAGAGCGTCGAGGTGACCAACAAGGGCGCTTGGCTGTGGTTCTCGCAGGTGCGCGCACTAACGTCCAAGAACTTTCGCGTTCGCCTCCTGCACTGGGAGTCCATGGCCAAGTGGTTCGTCGTGCTGGCCATGCTGGTGGCCATTACCCTGGTGGAAGCGAGCAACTCGGAGCTGCGGTCGGATGTACTTGCGCTCTCCATCTTCCTCTGCCTCGTGACCGTGTTGGTCGTTCCATTTGGCGTCTTTGAGCGCACGGAGGGCATGCTGCAGATTTTTAAGCTGCACCGCTGCACCTTTGGCACGCTGGCCACGTCCGAGGCCTTTTTTCTCTGGGTGGTCATCTTCTTTGTGACGCTGGTTGCGCTAAGCGTTTTCTTCGGCATCGCCCTTGGCGGCGACGTGCACTCGGAGAGTCTCTTCTTTTTGTGCAACAAAAATATCGCGGGCTGTCGGTGCGTGCTGAGCACGCTCCGCGACTCGCGCGACCGCCAATTGGAGATTCTGCAGACCATCACCGAGCTTACGATCCGGGATACGCCCTTTGGCGAGGTCACGGAGACGTCCAAGTTCTGGTACGGCCATCTCAAGAACAAGCACGGGACCTGGTGGATGCTGCTGGGCATCGCCTTTGGCTTCGCGCTCGGTCTGGCCGGCTTGGCGCTCGCTGTGAACGCGAGCTGCCGCACGCACCGCGCCGCGGCCTTTTGGGGCGGCGTCTTCCTCCTGCTCTGGGGCATCCTCCCGCCCGTGCTGCTGCTCCGCGGCCTCACCGACGTTCTCTACCTCCCGGAGGACGCCACTTGCACGGTGGCCACCTTTGGCTCGCTCGACGTCACGCTGGCGACGGGATCGTCTGCGTGCGCGCAGCGCCGCCTGCTCGAGAGTGACCCTGCTGTCGGCTTGGCCCTCACCAACGGCTTCTCCATGTCCATGTATGACTTCTTTCGCGCAGGAACGAGGACCGAGGTCATCAACAGGACCCTCACGGAGAGCAGCAGCGCGTATACCTTCTCGGAGGACTGTTGCAGCGACAACTCGTCGTTCTTTCAGGCGAACATTGGCATCATGTTTGCTGGCGCTCTCATTGCCCTCGTCGTGGGCCTCGCGCTGTTCTGGCTGCGCACTTTCCCGCCGGAGTCCGTGCTGGTTGCGGAGCGCATTCTGCACGAGTGGCGCCACCGGCTGTGCCATCGCGTGAACCCCCGGTACCGGTCGAATCCGATCCGGGAGCACCGCTTCCAGGGCGACGAGAAGGACGCAAATGACGAGGATGACGACGACGCGAGCGATGTGGAGCGCGAGGACACGGAAGATCGCGGCTGCGTCGAATACGAACGGAGTCGCGTGCGCGCTATTTTGGGCGGCGACTTTAGGCACGTGCCGCCCGAGAAGCGCGAGCCCATTGTGATTTCGAACCTGAGCAAGGTGTACTACACACGATGGGGCCGCGTGAACGCGCTGCGCAACATGAACCTGGCCGTAGCGCCGGGCGAGGTTGTGGGCTTGCTCGGGCCGAACGGGTCGGCCAAATCAACTCTGTGCAAGCTGCTAAACGGCGCCGTCACGCCCACCCGCGGCGAGGCCTACGTCAACGGGCTCAACGTGGAGACGCAGATGACGCGCGTCTTCTCGCACCTCGGGTATGTCGGCCAGCGCGACTGCCTCTGGCGCGGGCTCACGGCGCGCGAGCACCTCAAGATGGTCCTGCGCCTGCGCGGCGTGATCGCCACGGATGACGAGCGCGACATGCTGCTGAACGAGGTGGCCACGCGGCTGGATCTGGAGGAGTATCTTGACCGCAAGGTCTCGGCCATGTCGGGCGGCATGCAGCGACGCCTGTCCATCGCGCTGGCCATGCTCGGCAGCCCGCGCGTCGTAATCCTGGACGAGCCTACGACACAGCTCGACCCGTCGGCGCGCCGGAAGGTGTGGGAGTGCATCCAGTACTTTCGCCAGACGTATAACTGCGCCATCATCATCACCACCCATGACATGGACGAGGCGGACGAGCTCTGTGACCGCGTCTGCGTCATCACCAAGGGCCGCTGCCGCGCAGTCGACACGCCGCAGGGCCTCAAGGACCGCTTCGGCAATGGCTTCCGCCTCATCGTCAAGGTCAGCCCCGGCCGCCGCCGCGAGGCCTTTGACTTCGTCAAGAAGCACGTTTACGGCCAGGCCGTCCTCGGCAACTGCCTCAACAACATCATGCGCATCTTCTTCCCGCGCGACGGCTTCGACCTGGCGAGCGCCTTCGTCACGCTCTTTAGCGAGCGGGCGCGCACTGAGGGCTACATCCAGAATTTCCTCCTCAACCAAGCCACGCTGCACGACGTCTTCATGAACATCGCCGGCCTCGACGAGGCCCACCTTGAGGACATTGGCTACCTCAACGAGCACGCGCATAGCCTCGTCGTCAAGCTGCTGCGCCACCGCGGCGTCTATCGTCCGCAGCAGCCTGCCGTCACCCGGGCCTGATGTTGCAGTTCTGTAGTTTACCACCAACCATCACAATCTTCTCCGATCTTGACGTGACGAACTTTTTTACCAGAGTGGTACCAGGTACGAGCTCGAGCGAGACGACCCAGTACGGCTTCGTCGTCTCCCAGGCCGTGGACACCATGAAGCGGGCTCGCACAAGCGACGCGAGCGACGGCGCAGACCGCGAGGCGGCCACCCCGCGCGCCCTCAAGCTATGCTTCGCGTCCGTGTCGACAGAGGAGTCGGGCATGGACCAGGACCGCGCCATGACTGCGCTCGTGCGCGCTGCCAAGGCCTTCGCGGCCGAGAGGCGCAGTGGCTCCGCCGACCTGCGGCTGGTGCTCGTGGCGCCTGTCCTGAGCCCGCTCGTGGCCAAGGTCAAGAGGCTAGCCAAGGAGAACGGCATTCCTGCGCTGACCGCGGTCTTTGGGGCACTCGCTGAAGCGCGCGACGCCTTCTCGCTCGGCGTGGGCGCCGGCGAGCGCTGGCTGCGACCTTGCGAGAACAAAGCCAACGTCCAGCTGCACGCCGCGGGCCTACGAGATCTCGTCCGCGACCAGTACGACGAGGCCGACGGCATATTGGACATTGGCCAAGTCCGCATTGTAGACGTCCCGGAGCACCACAAGCTTCGCAAGACTTCAGGGGCGCGCTCAGTGGTCCTCGTCCGCGGACCAGTGCTTAACCCGGACAAGCCAGGCTTTGCAGGTGCCGAGTACGAGAGCAACGGGGCCGAGGAGAGCCTCGTGGCAAGCTACCTCGCCCTCTTTCGGGCTGTCGCCGAACGGGCCGACGCCGAAATCCGCCGCGCGGAGGAGTCCCGGGCCGCTGCGGAGCGCGCCAAGAGACATCGCGCGGACCAGGGCGCGCCCGCAGCGCTCCTTGACACGGTACGGAACCGCGTCGGCCTTGGCACTCTCGCGCTCGGCGTGGACTACCCTTCGGAGCGGCCCTCGCGCGACGTTACGCGCGAGCTCTTGCTCACCGCGATGCGCGAAGGCGTGCAGTTCTTCGACGCGGCCGACACGTACGGCAGAGATGGCAAGGACCTCCACTACATGGAGCGGCTGCTGGCCGAGGCGCGCGACGCCTTTGCGCGCGAGGCGGGCGAGGCACGCGCCGGGACGATCCTCATGGCTACCAAGGGTGGCATGGACCGGCGCTCGGGCGACTCGAGCTCGCGCTCCTGGGTCATGCCGCCGGTCCTCTCTGCTGCCGAGGTCACGCGCCGTATCGAGGCGAGCCACGTGGCGTTTGGTGGCCTGCGTCCGCTTGACCTGTGGCAGCTTCATCACTGTCCAGCTCGAGAAGAGGATCTGGTGCGCACCATGCGTGCTGCGCACGTATGCATGCAGCGCGGCCTCGTTGACCGACTTGGGCTCTGCAATGCAACCTTGTCGCAGGTGCAAGCAGTTTTGGACGCAGGCATCCCGCTCGCCTCGGTTCAGAACGAGCTCTCGGCTTGGGACCGGCGCAGCGCGCGCGACACGGGCAAGTTCGGAGGCGTGCTCTCCTTTTGCCAGGCTCGCGGCATGGCTTTCTTGCCCATTAAAACCTTTGGCGGCACCTCCGCTCGCTCAGTTGGCTCCTTCAAGGGTCTCCTGGAACGATACCCTGATCTTCCTGCCGCTGCCGCTGCTCGTGGCCTAAGCCCCCATGCTCTTTGGCTCGCTTACTCCCTGCGCAAGTGGCCATGCCTTGTCCACATTCCTGGACTCCGCACGATTGACCATTTGCGCGACTGCCAGCGTGCTGCGCCGCTCGCCGAGGAGGACATGCCCAAGCTCGCTGCCCTCTTCCGATGAGCGATGAGCACGGTGCGGAGTGCGTTCCGCGCTTCAGACGTTCTGATCTTCTAATTCGAAGAGCTCTTATTCTCGCTCTGCCCCGAGGAACTCTGTTCTACTTCGCTCTTCGTGCTCGTGCTCGTGCTCGTGCTCGTCGTCTCTTGGTCTCTTGGTCTCTTCGTGTCTTGATCTCTTCTCGGAGTTGCGTCCTCTTGGTCTTGCTCGTGGTCTTGCGCGAGCTGCTCGCGCTCGTGAGCTCGGTCGCGCGGTCGCGGTCGCGCGCGTCCCGCTCGGTCGCGTCGCGCTCGGTCGTCGCTGCTCCCGTTCTCGAAGTCGTCCGAGTCCGAGTCGAGGCCGAAGTCGAAGTTCGCTCGCAAAGCCAGAACGGCGCGTGCGTGCGACGTGCGCAGGGGGCTCGGGCGCGGCGGCGGCGGCGGCGGCGGCGGCGGCGGCGGCGGCGGGGAGGCAGGATGAGCGAGGCGCGGCTGGCGAAGAGCGTGGCGGCGGTGGCGTCGGAGGCGCGGCGGCCGGGCGCGTCCGCGCGCGCGTGGAAGGATGAGTGCGGCTTCTGCTTCTTGACGCCCGAGAGCGCGGCGGACGGCCTGTACGTGAACCTGAGCACGCTGCAGGCGTACTCATCGCTGTTCGTGGGCGTGGACCACGAGCGCACCGGGTCGAAGCTGTACCTGTACGTCAAGTGGAGCCGCGAGATGGACGAGGAAGAGGAGGAGGCGGCGCGCCGCGCCGCAGAGCTGGAGGAGCCCACGAAGCTGGCCATCGGCGTGGAGGGCGGATTCTCGCCGGCGGACGAGATCGGCGGACGCGGAAAGCTGATCAAGGAGTACGGCTTCACGGTGTACCCTGACCTGGATGCGGTGCTGGCGTACCCGAG
This sequence comes from Thraustochytrium sp. TN22, assembly GCA_013306675.1. Classification (NCBI taxonomy): domain Eukaryota; class Bigyra; order Thraustochytrida; family Thraustochytriidae; genus Thraustochytrium; species Thraustochytrium sp. TN22. The sequence continues at coordinate 30,515 of JABLUY010000156.1, read as the reverse complement.
CGAGGCGGCGAGCAAGTACCTGCCCAAGGCGCTGCTGGAGACGGCGGACGCGATCATCGCCATGGACGACGCGTCGATGCAGCGCGAGGTGGCAGCGTGGGACGCGAGCGATGAGGTGCGGCCGGTGAGCAAGTTCGCGGAGGGTCTGGTGCAGGTGAACAACGGCGTGCGCGTCTCGCCGGACCCCAGGACGTGGCGCTGCGAGGACAGCGGCATCACGGAGAACCTCTGGCTCAATCTGAGCACGGGCTACATCGGCTCTGGGCGGCGGAACTGGGACGGGTCCGGCGGATCGGGCGCGGCGCTCAAGCACTTTGAGGCGACGGGTCGCAAGTACCCGCTGGCGGTGAAGCTGGGCACCATCACGCCGGAGGGCAAGGCGGACGTTTACTCGTACGACCCTAGCGAGGACTGCATGGTGGAGGACCCGTTCCTGGCCAAGCACCTGCGGCACTTTGGGATCAACATTATGGACTTGTCCAAGACGGACAAGACCATGACGGAGATGGAGGTGGAGGCGAACAAGTCGCTGACGCTGTCGGCCGTGCTGGAGGGCGACGAGAAGCTGGAGGACTGCTATGGGCCCGGGCGCGTGGGCCTTTTCAACCTGGGCAACTCATGCTACGCGAACTCGGTGTACCAGCTGCTCTTCTCGCTGGAGCCGTTCCGGCGGCGCTTCTTCTACAGCGAGGGCGCGAGCGACCGTGAAGCGGAGCGCATGCGCATGGACTGCTTCCAGCGTGCGCCGGAGGAGCCGCAGACGGACCTGGAGACGCAGTTTGTGAAGCTGGCGGCCTCGCTGTCGGCGCCGCGTGCCAACGGGCTGACGCCGGACGACGACGGCGTGCTGGCTGTGCCGCCCAAGATGCTCAAGGACTGCCTGGGCCACGGGCACCCAGACTTTGGATCTCGCGAGCAGCAGGATGCACGCGAGTACTTTCAGTACGTGCTGGATCGCGTGCAGCGCATGGACCATGGACCGTCAGGCAGCGCGCTGGACGCCTCGCTGCGCGACCCGGGGCAATGGTTCTCCTTCCTGGTCGAGGAGCGCCTCGAGTGTCAGCAGTCGGGCAAGGTCAAGTACCAGAGCATGGTGAACAACGTGCTCATGCTGACGGTGCCTGCGCCCCCGCAGGGCCCGCCGCCGGCCAAGGGCGAGGAGCCGCCGCCGCTCCCGGTGGTGCCCTTTGAGGACTGTCTGGCCGCCTCGCTGGGCGAATCTGCCGCCGTGGATGTGGACGACTACCTGTCGCCAGCCACGGGCCGCCGCGGCCACGCGGTGCAAGTGTCCTCCATGGGCACATTCCCGCAGTTCCTCGCCGTGCAGCTGAAGCGCTACGTGCTGGGCGACGACTGGACCCCCAAGAAGATCGAGGCGCGCATCCCGGTACCGCGCGACCTGGACCTGACGCAACTGCGCGGACAGGGCCTGCAAGCGGGCGAGGAGGAGCTACCGGATGCCCCTCCGGATGGCGCGCCGGCTGCCGGCGCCTCGGCGGCGGCGCCTGATGAGGCGCTGTTGCGCCAGCTCGTGGAGATGGGCTTCGATGAGAACGGCTGCAAGCGCGCGCTCTTGGCCACGGGCAACGACTCTGCGGACGCCGCCATGCACTGGGTCTTGGAGCACATGGGCGACCCGGACTTTGCCGACCCGCTCCCCGCGAACGGCGGTGCTAGCGGTGCTGACGCGGGTCGTGGCAGCGGTGCTGACGCCGAGGCGGTCGCAACGCTGGGCGCCATGGGCTTTGCCGAGGATGGCGCGCGGCTGGCGCTGCGCGAGTGCGGCGGCAACCTGGAGCGCGCGGCGGACTGGTTGTTTAGCCACGCTGGCGAGCTGGATGACCTGGTGGCCGCAGATAACGCCGGTGGCTCCGGTGGCAGCGGTGCGCAAGGCCGCGCCTCCCAAGAGGACGCCATTCGCGAGGACAACGACGCGAAGGAAGGCAAGTACATCTTGCGCGGCTTCATCTCGCACATTGGCAAGACGCCGCACGGCGGGCACTACCTGGTCCACTGCAACCTTTCGGGGGACTTGACCAACGACACCTTGGACGACTGGGTCATCTTTAATGACCGCAAGGTCGCCAAGTCCAAGAATCCTCCTTTTGAGCATGGCTTGCTTTACGTGTACGAGCGTGCGAGCACCTAAGTAATAACTACTAACCAGGTTCTGGTACCAGGTACCACACTTTCTCCTCTCTCTCGTTTCCTCTCTCCCTCTCTCTCTCTCTCTCGTTCTCTCTCTGCCTATGCTACCTTCACCTTCTAGCTCGCTCTAAGTTAGGATCTAGCTCCTAGCCAGCTAGCTCTAGCTAGAGAGATACCACAACATCACACGAGTGTCCAGGACTCCTTCCTCCTTCTCCTCCTCCCCTCCTCCCCTCACAATGATGAGTGAAAGGGTCAATTACAGGCCGCAACAGCTGTCGAGAGCCACGTCGAACTTGGCAACGAGCTCGCGCGGGTCCTCGGTGCCAATCCAGATGCGCACGAGGCTGGCGTCAACGCCGTAGCGCGCAGCCCACTCGAGCTCGTGGTAGTGCGCGATGACCGTGTAGGGACAGGTCATGGAGAAGTTGGTGCCAAAGCCCGGGGTCTTGGGGATTTGCAGACGGTTGTAAAAGCTCTGGGCGTGCGAGCGGTCCTTGAAGACGACGGAGAAGAGGGAGCCATAGCCGGCGTAGGGCGCGTCGCGCTTGAACTTGTCGTAAAGATCCGTGTTGATGCGCGAGGGGTGGTAGATGGTTTCGACGAGCGGGGAGCGCTCAAGGTGGTTGATGACCTCCATGGTGGTGGCGTTGGTCTTGGCAACGCGAGACTCGAGGTCGGCGCTGGCCTTAAGGAGCACCTGGGCGTCTTCAGACCAGAGGTTCTCCTCATGATCGTGGTCGATGCGGCTCTTGAGCACGCCGTAGAGCGGTGTGTGCGAGTTGAGGACGAGCGAGCCGCCCATGACGTTGCCAGAGCCGGAGAACTGCTTGGTGAGCGAGGTGCAGATGATGTCGGCGCCACCGGGCACGGCGAGATCGATGTTGGCAGAGCCTCCGACGGAGTCATCGACGATGATGGGGAAGCCAAACTCGTCGGCGAGCGTGCGAAGACGCTCGAGGTCCGGCGCCGCGAGCAGCGGGTTGGACGGGAACTCGCAAAAGAGGCCGGAGATGCGCTCGCGCTCGAGGAGCTCGCGCAGCGCCTGAAAGTCGGCGTCGTCGCCGCGGCCGAAGAAGGCGCAGCCGGAGCCGAGCTCCGCGAGCTTGAGCGTGTCCAGGTACGGGAAGCCGAAGACGACGGTGCGCAGCGGGCGCGTCTCCCACTGCGAGGAGAGCTTGAGCAGGCGCTGCACGGAAGCAAGCGCGGCCATGCCGGTCGGGAAGAGGTAGACGTTGCCCTGGTCTTCGTGCATGATGGAGGCGATGCGGCGCTGCAGCGCGGCGCGCGGGGAGTAGTTGGGACGGCGCGAGGTCGTGGAGGGCTTGGCGTTGGGCGCCGAGGAGGAGGAGGACTCCCCGACCGGGGTGCCGAGTGCAAAGGGCGAGGCGGAGCGAGGCACCGCGGGCGGCACGCTGGCGTCGGGTGCGGCGTCGGCGTCCTCGAGCGACTGGGCGTCGCGAAGCTCGCGCTGGCCACCCTTGCGCGCGTTCTCGAAGCAGGTGCGGTCGATGACGTCGAGGATGGCGGCGGCCTGGCGGCTCGAAACGATCTCTCCGGTGTGCTGCCAGAATTTCTTCGCGCGGTCCGCGAGCTCCTCCGGGTAGGTGACGGCAAAGGCGCCATGCGCGAAGCAGTCATGCAAGCGCACGCGCGAGTCGCCGATGAAGGAGTGCAGGCGCAGGGCGATGCGCGCACTGGGCAGCACCATGGCGCGCTCGCCCGGCTGCGCGAAGAGCTCCTCGGCCTTGGCGAAGAGCTGCTTGACGGAGCGCAAGAACACGAAGCGCGGGTAGCCTGCCATGAGCTTGGCATGTGTGTTGGGGTCGCCCTCCTCGTAGCGCACCACGTCCTCCCATGACGGCATGGAGACGCCGACGGCATGGTTGTCGCGCGGCGGCAGCGACTCGCCGAGCGGGAAGGAGCCGTAGCTGGCGCTGCGCACGAGCTTCTTGGCCGAGGACTGCGCAGCGGCGGTGGCGAGCGCCTGGGAGAGGTCGCCGATGAGGTCGCGGCTGTCCTCAATGCCGATGGAGAGGCGGATGAGCGCGGGCGACATGGTCTGCATGTCGGCCGGGATGCTGGCGTGGCTCATGGCAGCCGGGATCTCGGCAAGCGAGCTGACCGAGCCAAAGCTGACGGTGTTCTTGAAGAGCGTGAGCGAGGCCACCACGGCCTCGGAGATGGCGGCGTCCGCCATCTCGAAGCTGAGCAGCGCGCCGCCTCCGCGCGCCTGCTCAAAGTGCACCTGGGTCTCGCGCAGCCAGTCCGGGTTGCCGTGGCTGCGCTTGCGGTCCTCGAGCGCCGCGTCCACGTGCAGGTACTCCTCGTGCAGCGGCTTGAGGTAGTTGACGCCAACCACGTCCGGGTGGTTGATGAGGAACTCGTAGACGCGCAGTGCGTTGCGCTGCGCCGCGCCCACGCGCAGTGCCATGGTCTTGATGCCGCGCAGGACGAGCCACGAGTCGAAGGGAGCCAGTCCACTGCCCTCGGCGTTCTGCAAGAAAGCGATGCGCGCCGCGACCTCCGGGTCGCGGCAAGCCAGCACGCCGGCCATGACGTCCGAGTGGCCCGCCATGAACTTGGTCGCGGAGTGCATGACGATGTCGGCGCCGAGCGCCAGCGGCTGCATGAGCACGGGCGACATCATGGAATTGTCCACGCAGAGCAGGGCGTTGTTGGCGCGCGCCAGCCGCGAGATGCCGCGCACGTCGCTCACGCGCATCTGCGGGTTGGTGGGCGACTCGAGGCAGACCAGGCTGATGCGCTGCTGCGCCGCCTCCGCCTCGGCGAAGGCCGCCTCCACCTCGGTCAGGTCCCAGGTCTTGACGAAGCGCACGTGCGCGCCGGCCGTGCGCACGCTATTCATCAGCAGCCGGTGCATGCCGCCGTAAATGTCGGCGCACGCAAGCACGGTCTCGCCCGGGCGCACGAGCCGCGAGACGGCCGTGAGCGCCGCCATGCCCGAGGTGAACGCGAAGGCGCGCGCCTCCGGGCCCTCCAGCGACGCGCACAGCTCCTCCAAGGCATGCCGCGTCGGGTTCCCGCTCCGCGTATAGTCGTACTCGTTCTGGTGCCTGCAGTCGAAGGTCGCCGTCTGATAGATGGGCACGTTCGCCGCGCCCGTGGGGTCCTTCCTGCTCCCAGAAAAGTTCGCCACCTGCGTCGCCAGCCTCAGCGGCCGCTTCTCCGGCATGCTCTCCGCGCCTTCCGCGCCCACGCCCGCGCCCGCGCCCGCGCCCGAGCTCAGCGCGGCGCGCTGCGCGCCCAGCCGCGCGCGCCGCCACACGAGTGCCCGCGCTCCCGCCGCCACCTGCATCGCCGCGCCCCGCCGCTGCCGAGGCCCGACGCCGGCCGCCGCCGGCGAGCCTTTCCCGCCTTTCCCGCCGCCGCCGCCGCCGCCGCCGCCGCCACCGCGCTGCCGCCCGCGCGCTCCGTTCACGCTTTGCTTGCTTGGCGCCCTGGATGGCGCTGACGCGCGCCGAGTCTCCAAGCTGCCGCCAGAAGCAAATGTCCTGGCAAGGCTGTGCGGCGCCGCGCGCGAGCCGCCGCTCGGGCTGGCTGCGGCCGCCGCGCGCTGCCGCGCTGCCGCTGGCCCGCTTCGTGGCTCTGGCCGAGCTCGCCGGCCAGGCAGCCAGGAGAGCGGCCTCAGCAAGACTGCACTGCACGCATGCGCGGTCTTAACAGTGCAGGCCCGTGCGGCACGAGGACGAGGAGCAAGAGAGAGAGATAGAGCAGACGTGTCGCGACGTGCCGCGCGCGCGAGCGTTCTGCCGCGCGGAGGCGAATCGAAGCTTTATTCAGAGTCCATTGGCGCTTGCGGCGGCACTGCAGCGGCGTCTCACGCTGTCAGCTCGAGTGCACGACGGAGCTGCCAGGACAGCGCGGTCTGGGAACGGTGCCCCGGAGCTTGCCGCTTGCCTTCTTGCCTTTGCTTGCCTTCAGGGTCTGCCGCCTTGGCCACGTGATGCACGGTGATGGCTCGCCTCAAGAAGCACTGCACGTTTGCTGGTGGTGACCGATGCTGATGAAGATGATTTTCATGTTTGGTTGGCGGGCCACTTGCTGCATTTGCGAGCTTTTGCTCCTCTTTGCTTCTGTGAATTCGCATTCACGAATAGAGCACGTGCCGCAGGCACGCGCCATCTGCAGCCTGTCGGATGCACAATCCTCACCAGTGGCATGATGTCCCGCGCGGCCAACCAGGCCCTGCCACTGCCCGGCCGGAGCCACTTAAGCGTGCAGCTGCAGAGGTCGCTTGCTCATCTGGCGCGAGAGGGCAGAACTCCAACCCCGACGACCCGGAACCACGCACGGGTGTCCTTGAGCATGTTTGCTGGTGGTGACCGATGATGATCATCACGCAGTGCCAGTGATGATCATCTCACTGACTGACTGTGAGTGTTTGATTGCCAGTGGGTCACTTGCTGCATTTGCTCCTCACGAACAAACAGCACGTGCCGCAGGCACGCGCCATCTGCAGCCTGTCGGATGCAATGATCTTCAGCCGGTCTGCCGGGGGGCTGGCTGCTCAAGAGAGAGTCAAGGCCTGCCACTGCCTGCGGCCCCGGCCCGCGGAGAAGACTTTTCGCGGCGCCACTTGAGCATGCAGCTGCAGAGGTCGCTTGCTCAACACGATGGTCTCGCTGGCGCGGGAGGGCAGAACTCCAACTCGGACGAAGCACTGCACGCACGCGTGTCCTTTCGCAGCAAGACCACTGCGGCAGCGGCACTGCAGCGGCAGCTGCGGCAGCGGCATTGCAGCGGCATTGGCAGCGGCATTGGCAGCGGCATTGGCATTGGCCGCGGCAGCGGCAGCAGACATGCAATTGCCCGGAGACGATGCGGGACGAGTCGAATTGGCCGCAGGGGATGCTGAAGAGCTGCCAGAGGCGGCGCAAGATGAGGCGGCGGCGCATGACGAGGCGGCGCAAGATGATGAGCGGTGGGACTTTGTGGCGCTGGAAGCGCTCGACATGCGGCGCACGGACGATGAGGCGATGGCAGCCGAGCTAGTGACGCAGATGGAGACCGTAGGCTTCATGGTGCTGACGGAGGTGCCAGAGTACGACGAGGACAGCTATCTGGCGGCGTGCAAGGCGTTGCATGCGCTTTCGGGGAGTGTGAAACGGACACTGTACCTGCAAAAGGACGAGCCGGCGAACGAGAACCTGTACCGGGGGTACCAGCCGTACAAGCCCAACGACCCGTCGCACAAGGAGTTTTTTGACATGGGGTTCTCGCCAGCGGGGCTTGCGGCGGCAGAGGCGGCACTGCCTCTGTACGAGGAAACGCCATTCCCTGAGGACGCGGACCTGGCGTGGATCCGGGAGGCCTTTGAAAAGACACAGCGCGCGTGGTTCGCTGCGGCGATGCGCGTGCTGCGGCTCGTGGCGCAGGGTCTGGGTAAGCCTGCGGGCTTCTTCGACGCGTGGTTCGCGGACGGCGCGACGCTGTCCACGCTGCGATCCATTCACTCCGCGGCGCGCTCGAGTGGGCAGGTGGACAGCTCGCAGCTGGGGCCAGAGGACCTGAAGCTGACAACGCCGGAGCACGTGGACTCGGGCTTCATCACTCTGCTGGCCACGTTTGGCTTCCCAGGCCTCCAGGTCTACATGGACGGCGAGTACCGGAGCGTGGCGCCTGTGCGCGACACGCTGGTGGTGAACCTGGGCGCCCTGCTCTCGCGGCTGACCAACCACCGGCTCAAGGCCACCTACCACCGCGTGCTGGACATTGGCGTGGAGCGCTACTCGAGTCCGCTCTTCTTGGAGCCCAAGTACTCGGCGGCCATCCCGTTTGGCCTGCTCGACGGCAGCCGCCTCTCCGCGGATCAGGACGTGCCTGCAGGCGCCCCACTCTTTGGCGACTGGCTCATGCGTCGTATCATGGCATCCTACGTCGAGTGGCAGGGCTTTGAGGTCCCGCCTGCGCGCAAGCCGCTCGTGCAGGCCATCGACCTCGCCGACTTTTGCTGACAGTGAGCGATAACTAAAAGCTGACAAAGAAAGAAAGTCGTGCCGACTTTTGCTGACAGTGAGCGATAACTAAAAGCTGACAAAGAAAGAAAGTCGTGGCGGCGTTACCAAAGGCTCTGTGCAACGTGCATGGCCTTCTTCAAGTTGCGTTGCACCCTGCAGGGCCTGCACGCTTTGCGCCGCCGTGCCAGGCCGTGCCAGCAGCCAGCGCATTGCATCGACCAGCGATCGTCTTGCTCGTCTCTCCCGCCGCCGCACAACTCGCCTCCAGGCTTTGTTTTAGGAGGACCGGTCGAGCCCCGTTGTCGTCACCTCGGGGTGCTTGCTCGCGACGGGCCAGCCGCAGCCAGATCAGATCTGGCGGCCATCTGGCGGCGTGGCGGCAGCCTGGTCTAGGCAAGTTTGATGTCAGCGTGCAGGGAAACGCCCGTGAGGCTTGAGCGAGCCGCACTCACTGGCACATGAGGCTGGCAGCGAGCGCGCCACAGCGTACCGCACCGCGCCGCACCTCGCGGCGCCGCCGCGCCTTGGCTGCCTGCCTTGAGGCTCCAGTGCCTGCCAGTGACTGACTGTGAGTGGCCAGGCTACGACATTCGTTCTGGCTGCCAGGGGCTGCTCGCGGTGATCACAAAGATCGGCGCGCCCTCCCAAGCGCGAGCTGGCCTGGAGCGGCGATCGACGGAGGCAATCATCGCTGCAGCGTCTGTCGCTGTGGCGCAAGCATGCCCGCGGCCGACTTGGTTACACGCCGGCCGGCTGCCCTGGCAGTGGCTGATGAAAGCTCGACGGGGCGCGCTGCACTGCCTGGCAGTGCAGCCTGAGCTGAGCGAGCAGGCGGCGACCACGAGCGCGAGCGTCTCGGTAAGCGCGCTTGGCGACCGCGGCATTTGGCAAGGCGCGCTCCGGCGAGGCACTGCCAGTGACAAGACCAAGCGTGCAGTGGCTGGCAACGTTAGTGCCATGGCCAGTGGAAAGAAACACCAGCGTACCTCCCTGCTTTCATAGCTTGCGCTGCGGTCTGTGATTGTGCCGGTACACGCCGCGCTCGATCGCTTGCACTGCAGCCGCTCGATCCTTCAACTTCAAGTTGCTGGTGGCGGGCGGGTCGGGGTCGAGTCGAGGCGAGTCGAGCGGAGTCGAATCGGATCGAATCGGATCAAGTCGGGGCTGAGCGGAGCGAGGCGGGGCGAGTCTGCAAAGCAACGGCAGCGCGGCGCGCAACTCCGGCGCGGAGACCCAGGCGAGGCGAGGCGAGGCGAGGCGAGGCGAGGCGAGGCGAGGCGAGGCGAGGCGAGGCAAGGCGACTCGCAGCCGGGTGGGCCGGGTGGCCCAAGATCGCACCACAACGACCGCGGCGAGCGCAACGATGATTGCATCGCAACCTTCCGGCAGCAGCCACGTGTTGGTGGGCCATCGCTTCTTGGCTGGTTGGCTGGCTGGCTAGGCTACCCGGCCTACCCGCGCGGCACCCGCCGGCAGCCACAGCGCTCGCGAAGCCTTGCGCGAACTTCGCCGCGAAGGCACGCTGATTCAGCCTGATTGCATTGAGGGTTGCCCGCGCCGTCCCGGCCCCGCTTCCGACAATCGGGCTCGGGCCCGTTGCGGGGCGCTGCGGGGCGCCCAACGCAGTTTTGTCCCGCCCCGCACTTTGGACGCCTGGAAGCGCCTGGAACTTGAAGCGCGCCTGGAAGGACGGTCGCGCAAGAATCTCGCGCTCCGCGGGGCCCGCCACAGACGAAGAACGCAGACTCTCGGGCGCTGGGCGGCGCTAGCCGCTGCCGGCCCGGCCTTGCCTGCCTGCCTGCTGACGCGGCCGCCTGCCGCTCGCCGGCGGCCGGCCGCGTGCGGTGAGGCCCAGGGTCGCGCAGTGCGTCGCAGTCGACTGGAGCACACCCGCCTCGTGGCACCGTGACACGGGCCGCCCTGCCCCCGGACTCTGACGGGCGGCCAAGCACCGCGAGTGCGCACTGGAGTGCCAAAGTAGCCAGGTAGATGTAGAGCCGGTTGTTGTTGCGTGGTGACTGGCGCCTGGCTAGCCGTCGCTTGGAAGCGCGACAGGTCAGCTGCCGGGCGGCAGGCTGCAGCCTGCCTGATCAGGGCCCAGTGGGCGGCGAGAAGCCGCGAGATTGACGGGCGCGCGAAGCCTCGTGGTGGGAGCGAGGCTCCGTGCTGCGCGGTGCTGCACTGCTGCATGCCGAGCCCGACTCAAGCAGGGAGAGGCGCTGTCAGTGAGAGTGCTGACGAGTGCGATCACGATCTGCTCGTTCGTGCCTGCCAGCTTTTTCGTCGGCCGCCACCATAATGATGATGTGGCCGCTGGTGCGTGCGTGACATGCCACGCGTCACGCGTGCGAGCGGGCCACGCGTGCGGGCCGCGCGGGGAGGGCGGGAACCTACCTACCTGCGTGAGCGAGGCTCTCTTTCAATTGTAGCAGGAGCTCCGTCGCTCCCGCGACCCACCGCTCCGGGCCGCTCGCTCGCTCGCGAGCAGCCCAGCTCCCGTTTCGGCCAGCGACGGGCGAAGGAGCCGCCGGGGCCAACCAACTCTGGCGAGCACGACACGGTCTCTCGCGTCGTGCCTCGTGCCGCTTGAAATATAATCTCTGCGACCAGAAGGCATCGCAGTGCACGGGCGGCTTCTTCGGTCTTGGCTGGGCTGTCCCTCTGCCGAAGCCTTGGCAGGGCTTTCACTGTCAGTGTGATGGGTCAGCCAGGGGTAAGGGCCATTCAGGGTTGCACGACGTTGTAGCTGGCTTCCACTGCTCTGCAACTGGTTGGCCAACTTGGCGTGAAGCAGCCAGCTGGCAAGCGGAGGGCACGCAAGCGGCATGCAGGGGTGTAAAACGGCGGACACGGTTGGTCGTTCCCGCTCGCGTGGCGACGAGCAAGCAACCGCCCGGCGCTGGCTGAAGGTCCTTCGCCGTCCCCCAACTGCCACATCCTTGCAAAGGTGCACCCATCAGTCACAGTCGGCGGCCCAGTTGCTGACAGTGAGCCGATTTGCAAGGCCAGTGCCATCGTCGCGAGTCCGAGACGAAGCAGCGGCGCGACGAGCCTCGAGCCAGAGATGCGTCCAGATAGACCTGGCGTGCGTCCTGGCCGCCTGCGGTGGCTGACCTCGTCGCCGCGTCCAGCCTGTCCGGGATCCCTGGAACAAACAGGTGCGTTTCGCCATCAGCGCTGTCCTTGCCTCAAGACTTGGCTTGCTTGCCCGGCTAATCTTCCCTTGCCTTGCCTTACACCGTGCCGTCCGAGTCGTCGTTCGCGGCGCTGCGCACTGCGCGTAGCTTCGGCGCAGACGTCAGACGGCAGCATTGAGCGGCCTCGTGCGTCCGCAATTGAAGTGTCCGGGTCTGGCGCGATCTGCAGCCGCACCAAAGCCACCGGCTCACGCGCGAGCTGCGCTGCGCTGCGCTGCTTCCTGGAACGGGCTTCCAGCGTCGCGGAGTCCGCTGCGGGATCTGTGGCCCCGCAGCCCGTTGCCGCCGACTCGCCGCTCCTGTCTGAGGGCGCGCTGCGCGCTGCCGGCCTGCAGTGGTCCGCTCAGGGCCTCAATGGTTGGCGCTGGCACTGCTGGCCGCGGTCCGCCGCTCGGAGCTTCGGACCGCGCGTACCCGCCAGCCCGCCAGCGCCGTCGCGCCGGCGCGCCGGCAGCCCACGGCGCCGGCAGCCTCAGCTGAGCCGGGCCGCGGGGCGGTGCCGAGGCGGCCGCGATCGTGCGCAGGCGAGTCTAGGAGCAGCCAACCCAACTTGAAGCGGGCTTGCACGGCCCAAACAAGGCTTGCCCGCCCTTGCCCGTGCACTGGCAGCGCTTCCAGCGGCGCAGGCGAGCCGAGTCGCGCGCACACGTGGAAGCACACTTCGTGGGAAGCGGCTGCGCGCTGGACCGCAGCGGCCAGTGGCAGCTTCCGCGCAAGCAAGCCTGCACTGCAGCGCAGGCGCCTGGCCGGCCTTCCGCGGGGCACCACGCCGCGCGCAGACCGCCGCCCGAAGCGCAACGCGCAGTCGCCAGCGTTGCTCGCGACGCACGGGAAGGAGCGAGCGGCCAGCGCGCCCGCTCGCCGGCCCACCCGCCCGAGCACCGACCCGCCGGCTGCACGCCCCGCCGCGGCCGCGCCGGCCGCCGCTGTCACTGCAGGCCCACCACGGGCAGCAGCGCAGCGCTTCGCCGTCCTCGGCCGGGTGGCGGCTCGTGCGTCTTCCCTCCTCCTGCCTGTCGGCAGCTTCGTCTTGGCGCCGCGGGGCGCCCCGTCCCGTGCAGCCAGGCACTGGCAGGCAGGTGAGCAAGGCTCGCGTCTCGCTTCGTTTCGTCTCGTCTCGTCTCGTCTCGTCTCGTCTCAACACCTCCACCTCCAGAGCTCAAGGAAGGTCGCAGCGTCTCGTGCTCGACTTGTCAGACTTGAGCCTAGCCTGAGCCGCTCAGGCTGCCATACGGCACCGCCTGGCGACTGTCAGCTCGCTCGCTCGCTCGCTCGCTCGCTCGCTTGCAACCAAGCACGCTTGGGCGCTGCTGGCGCGCGGCCAGGCACGCAGAGCGGCGCCTGCTCGGCCGACGCACGTCGCGGCGGCGCAAGGCCAGGCTCAGGTCGAACGACAGCGGTGCGCTGCAGCAGCTGCCTTGGGCATCCCACCCTCTCCTCCCATCCGAGCTCGCGGCCGCCCTGCACGCGGCTCGCGAGGCGAGGCGGCGTCGCGTGCGGTGCGACGTGCAGAGCCGTCGCACGGGCCGCCCGGACGCCCGCCTCTCCTCGCCTCGCCTCGCCTCGCCTCGCTTGGCGCCGAGCGCAGCGCAGCGCGGTCTCTGCAGTCCCCTTCGCCGGCCTCGCTCTGCCCCGCCCGGCCTCGCCTCGCCTCCTCGCCTCGCCTCGCCTCGCCTCGCCTCAGCCGGGCGCCATCGATGCCTGCGCCCGCGCCCGCCTGCTCCGCCTAGTCGCAGCCGAGCGCGCCGCGGCCGCCTGCTGCGCGCCGCGGCGCCGCGCCCCGCACCACGCGCGCCCCAGCCGAGGCGGCCGCGCCGCGAGCGGACCCCGCCGCGGCCGGCGCGTGCAGCGACGGCGACGCGGGCCCGCCGCAGGAGCGCTTCGTGCCGCGCTGGGCGCAGCGCCGCCTGCTCTCCGGGCACGAGCACCTGGCCCCGAGCCTGAACGAGGACGACAACGACGACGACGACGACAACGACGACGACGACGAGGGCGAAGGCGAAGGCGAGGGCGAGGACGAGGACGGGCACGAGGACGAGGGCGAGAACGAGGGCGGGGACGACCGAAGCCTCTTGCCCACGACAGAGGCTGGGCGCGGCCCGCGCATGAGCAGCCAGGGCGGCCAGCCGCCCGAGGAGGAGTTTGACTGGATCAATTTTACCTTTGATCTCACCGAGCAGCAGCAGCAGCAGCAGCAGCAGCAGCAGCAGCAGCAGCGCCAGGAGAACAATGACGGAAATGACCTCAACGAGTCACAGCAGCGGCAGCGGCGGCAGAAGCAGCAGCAGCCAAAGCAGCCAAAGCAGCAGCAGCCAAAGCAGCAGCAAAAGCAGCAGGACGATAGCAGTGGCGCAGGCGCGCGGTCGCGACGCCGTGTCCGCGCTCGCCACTCGCCGCACGAGAATTCTGCCTCCAGCTCCAGCTCCTCCTCGGGCCGAACAACTCCTGTGCCACGCATCGAGACCAGCGCCATGCGCGAGCGCCAAGTAGGCGGCGCGCACGAGCCACCAGATGGGACGACCGCGAGCATGTGGTACGGGAGCCACCTCGCCAGAGGTGCGTTTCCGCCGCCAGCTCATCTAGATGCAGACGCAATCTACTGGGCGCAGCAGCAGCAGTACCAGCAGCGCCAGCCTCCCGCTTTCTTCCCCTCGCAGCCGTCGCCCTATGCGGCGGCGCCCGAATTCCATCACCAGCCCTTCCCACACCACCACCCGGCCTACTCGCAACACCTTTCCGCGCCCTTCCCCAGTGACCCGTCCGCGCAGCTTGCGGTCCGGCCCCTCGATGGCGCATCCGGCCTGCTCTCCGTGCAGGCGTCGGCGCGTGGGTCATCCTCGTTGTCTGCCTCCGCCTCGGGATCCTCGCCGGCCGGCCGCGCGCGCACCGCCGTGCCGCCGGTCGAGACCTCTGGCGCGCGGTCTGCGGCGTCCTCGGCACCGTCCACACCGTCTTTCATGATACATCATCCGCTCCCGTACGCGCCATACCCTACATCCGCCTCGCCAATGCTGCACTTCGGCGCCCTCTCGCCTTCCTCGAACCAGCAGAACAACATGCCGACGCAGGACTTCCCAGCCTCGCCCGCGCAGATGCACGCGATGCAGCAGCAGCAGGGTTCTTACTCGGGCCATTACGTTTACGACACTCAGGAGCACCAGCACTCCGTGCCGCCGCAGCCGTCGCAGCCGTCGCAGCCGTTTCCGCAGCCGTTCCCGCAAGCGCCCCATGGAAGCGGCGCCTCCGGCGCCGCATTCGCTCGCACCACCAGCAGCACAGGCAGCACCAGCAGCTCCAGCTCCAGCTCCAGCTCGCTCTCCTCGGAAATCTCCGCGTCCTCGCACGCACAGGGGGCTGCGCGCCGCATTGAGCCGTCTGCGCCGCCCCCGGCGTACCGCGCCTCGATCGCGAGACCTCCGAGCGAGGGCAGCCCCAAGCGCAAGAGGCCGGCAGGCGTCAAGACCGCACCGCGGTCTACGTCTGGATCATCCAGCACCTCCTTCTCCTCGACCACCCCCTCCGCCGCCGCCGCAGTCTCCGCCACGGCCTCGTCCTCGGCGCCCGGAGAGGCGCTCACAACAGCTAGCAGCGGCGGCGGGGACCAGCCGAAAAAGAAGAAGCGCCGCCGCCGCAACACCGAGAATGACGCCGACTACACCAAGGGTCGCTGGAAACCGCACGAACTCAACCTCCTTCTCTACATTGCCAAGTACTTTATCCACCAGGAGCTGCGCGTCATTTGTGATGTTGCGCTTTTTTGCGGAATACAGCGTCCGCACCGCGCCATCGACAAGCAACTCAAGCGGGTCCTGCAGTACGAGCGCTGGGCCAAGCGCGACAAGACCAAGGTTCTCGAAACCGTTGGGCAACTCATGGCAAGCGGTACGCACGGCCAGCTCAGTCCGGATCAGGTCCAGGCTCTGCAGGCCGCCACGCAAATTTGGGCCGCCTCACCCAGAGCGCCAGGCGCCGAGGGGCCGTCTGCCATGGCCGGTTCCTCCTCCTCCTCGTCCTCCTCCTCGTCCTCCTCTACGTCCTTGGCAGGCCCGTTCTACGGCCCGCCATCCTCCTCCTCCTCCTCCTCCTCCTCCTTTTCCTCCTCCTTCCCTGGGCCCGAGATGCACCAGCCTAAGCCCCCGGCCCCGCCCTGATAGACATTGGCTTCAGTTCTTTATCTTCATGTGGACGAGCACGTCCAATCGGCCACATCTTGCCTGCCTATGTTGGCTCTGCTCTTCTCTTACAATTCGTTGTTTGTTTATCGATCGCACCTCGGGAGGTCGCCGATCTGACTGACTGACACACATTGTAGCAGGCTGTCCGTTCTTCAACTGAAGCCTCGCCGCAGGAGTTCAAAAAAAGGTAATATCCCAATCCCATCGCCCTAGACGGAGTTTAATCAGGATAGCCATATTATCCCTAGTAAATCGGCTCTCCTGCTTGCGCTCGACTGACCTGTTGCTATCATGATTCTAATCATTTTTGGAACTTTCAACTACTGGGTTTGTATGGAAGCGTAAAGTGTTGGTCACTTCCGACTGGCCTGTGCGGATGCTGAGGCCAACTTGGGCTGCATCAAGGGCACGATGGACTCGTGCTGAGGCTGCTGCGAGAGGATCTTGAACTATGGCTTGATGGGGTGTCGGTGTAGCTGGCTTGGGCTACGTGGTCGTTCCTGCTCTGCGCTGTAGGGGTACCGGACGAGGCACTGGCGCTGCTCGAATCGACATGATCGAGGCAAATGGGCGAAGGTGTTCCGTTGACGTTTGTCTTGCGCTTCTTGAAGCCTTCGTGAGGCTCGACGCGCACGCGCGTGTGCCACTTGGAAAAGCAGGTTGTGCGTTCATTCTTTCTCATGAACACGTGCAGAGGCACACCGCAGATGGTGCAACGACGGTGCGTTTGCTTGCCGCAGATGACGCAGAGCCGCTTGGCGGGAATCCTCTTGTTGTTGGCGTTGAAGGATGCCTTTCCCGCTGCCTCTGAGTCATGTTGCAGTGCGGCATCGAGGCGGATGTCGCGGGCTTGGCCGTGGTTGAAGAACTTCTGCAACTCGGGGGTTCGCTTGCGCTTACCGGCGGTCACGAGGTCCCTCGCCGCTTCCCTGGTGAGCCCAGTGGGCTTGGGCATGCTTGGCTGCATGTTGAACTCCACCTGCGCCGTATCGAGCTGCCTGCTCCTGTAGACGTGACGGACCATGTCGACAGTGAGGCGGAACGAGACAGTGCTGAGCGCTTCAGAGCGGTTCACCTTGTCGCGGAGGGCCTTTAGCCCGTCGCTGTCTTCGAGGTTGCTCTTCCTCGCAGCCTGTAAGTAGCGGTAGACCACGATGGCGTTGACAACGAGCTGCTTGTACGTGCGCAACGCGATGTTCTGGTCGCAGCTCAGATTCATGCACTGCGTGTTGGTGATCTGCTCCACGTACTGTGTGCTTCCGTCGACGCCGCCCTTTGCGACGTTGTATAGCTCCTGCGGTAAGCACTTGATGACATGCACGGGCCGCATGGGCCCCTTCAGAGCGACAAGCTTGCGCATGGCGCGCCACAGCCGGAAGTGCGAGCTCAGCACCGCCCCCTCCTCCTCGCCGAAGATGGCAGGTGGCTTGGGCGGCGCACCCGCTGTCGATGCTCTGGTGCGCCCATGTCGTGAGCTTGTCCGCCCACGGTTTCAGAGCGCGCTCCATGGCGAGCCGGGCGTCCGGAGGCACTTCAACGAGGCAGGCGTACAAACACGAACTCGTGCTGGCAGCAACGTAGAGCACGTGATCGATTTGGAGGACCACAGCTTGGTGCAAGACTTGCGCGCGGTGCTCGGCAGGTATGGCCTTCCACCAAGTCTCGTCCCCCACGTGTTCATCTGGGTGCTCACGATACGTGCGTCTACCGCGCCTCCAGGCGCGACGCGCGTCTTGATCTCGACGCTGCATAGTACTGACGATGCGTCGCACTCCGCGCCTGGAAGCCGGACGCGAGCGACTCCATCCGGCGAGACTGCGAGCCCCGGAACGGTCTTGTGCTGAATGAGGCCGACCTCGAACATGCACTCGCACCACGCGTCGGTTCGTCGACCAACGCAAGTATGTCTTCGAAGTCTTGCTGCGCAGCGGCCTCAGCACGAGCATCCTCGTCGCCAAGCTCCTCTCCTTCTTCGTCTTCGTCCCCTGTGTCCCGCTTGTCCAGGGGCACGAACTCGCTGTCGCTGTCGCTGTCGCTGTCGTCCTCCACGCGGTGGTTAGGCCTCGCCGATGCCATGATGTCGCAGTGCGGGCCCGACTCCACGTCCAAGCGCTGCGGCAGGGGCGTGCGAGCTGAGAGCAGGCACAAGGCACCCGCCAGGGCCGCCTGCAGCCGCGCGCCGCAGCGCCTGCGGCTCCAGCGCGCTCCGCGACGAAGTCGCGCGCGAGCTCCCCCCAAAGCCGCTCTGGGCGAACTGCCGAGCTCATCTCATCCTAACCACCACGCCTTCGGCCAAAATGAATAGGGGGCAGGAGCCTTGGGTCGCTTCGAGTGGGCCTCTTCAAGCTCGGCCCCATCGCTGCGTTTTTGATCGAATGCGGAACTAACTTCGCCAGACTCTAGGCCACTTTTTTGGAGCAAATCGGGAGTAAAGTACCCTCTTAATACGCTTTAGTGCCCCCTGTGCCGGGCGTCACCGAGGGACCCCCGCGTGGTAGGCGGATACGAGTAAGCATAGAGGTGTGATTGGGATAAGGGCGACTTCGCCAAGACCGAGGTGATTGGCCAGTTCAACAAGGGCTTCATCATCGGGCGCTTCGGCACGGACCTCTTCATCTTCGACCAACACGCCTGTGACGAGAAATACCTCTTCGAGACGCTGCAGGTAACCACCAAGATCCAACACCAGCCACTGATGCGGCCCTTCCCGGTCGAGCTGAGCGCCACGGACGCGCAAGTGGTGCGCGACAATTTGGATATCTTCGAGTACAACGGCTTCCGCTTTGCGCCCGAGACGCAGCCGGCAGACGGTAGCAGCAAGGGAGAGGACGACAGTGGTGCTGGAGAAGGTGGCGGCGAGATGGACGGCGGCGCGGTGGGCGCCACGCAGCGCTTGCGGCTCATTGGCATCCCGCACAGCCTCAAGACCGAGTTCGGCCCTGAGGACGTGCGCGAGCTGGCCTCGCTCCTGCGCGAGAACCCGCCGCCGCCGGCCGACATGCGCAAGCAGCTCAGATACGTCCCTCCGCAGCTGCCTCGTACGCAGGCCATGTTCGCGAGCCGCGCCTGCCGCAAGGCCATCATGATTGGCACGGCGCTCGACCGCTCGCGCATGTACAAGGAGCTGCGCAACATGCCGGGCCTCAAGCAGCCCTGGAATTGTCCGCATGGCCGCCCCACCATGCGCCATCTATGCGACCTGCACGTGCTGTACGAGAACCGCGAGCCGTCCGCGTCCAACGCGTATGCGAACTTTGACTCGGCTATGACGGCACTCTGATGGTGCGCACAAGCCAGAAAAAAAAAAAAAACCGAAAGCCCGTTCCTGTCTGACTACACTGCTCCCCCCCTTATCTGTAAGATAAGAAAGCCTACACCTCGTCCGCGTCCTCGTCCTCGTCCTCGTCGTCGTCCTCGTCCTCGTCGACTTGATCGTCCTCCACGTCTTGATCGTCCTCTTCACTACCTTCCTCATGCTCGTTTTGATCATCGTGAAGGCGGTGCTCCTGTGCCGCACGATCCTGTTCCTGGTCCTTGGCATTGCCGTCCTCGGGCTCCTCGTCAGGACCCGCGGCGTTGCCATCCTGCGCCGCGGCGCGAGCCGCTCCCGGCGCAACGGGCGGGGCCGTCGCCTGGCTCACCGCCGGCGCCACGGGACCGGCTACTCTGAGCGCAAGGAGGGTGTCGCGCAGATCGTTGATTGGCACGAAGGTGCGCGTGGCGCGCGTCAGCTTGGCGCGGTCAAAGACGGCGTCAAAGCAGCGCTGCGCGTGCGCGAGAAAGACACGACCGAGCACCTCGCAGAGCCGGTTGAAGCGCTCGCGCAGCTCGGCGTCCTGAGCAAGGCGAGCCCCATTGTCGGCCGCAAAGACCTGGACGGCTTCCACTAGCTTGGCGAGCTGCTCCACGAGCAGGTGACCGAGGTCGACAGCCACGACTGGAGAGGCGCACTGGCGCAGCTCGTTCAGGCTGGTGAGCAGGATGTTCATCGCCTCGGCGACGACCGGGAACTCCAGGAGCTCGTGCGGCGGGAGCAGGCCTGCTTCCTGCACCTCCTCGTCGGCAGGCTCCTCGACCGGCGCCTCGTGACTCGCGCGTTCGGGCAGCTCGGAGGCGTTGGCGTCGGCGTTGGCGTCAGCGTCGTCGTCGGTAGGCGTCACGGGCGCTGACTTGGGCGCCGCAGTGGCCTTGGCGCGCGGCAGCGGCAGCGGCTTGCCCCAGTCGCCCGAGGTGAGAAGCGGCTCGGCGCGCTCGATGGCTTGCTGCCAGTAGGTGAGCATGAGGTCGAAGATTCGGCGCTTGAAGGGCTCGACAAGGAGCGGGCGAAAGTCGGCGCCGACGCGCGCCAAGCTGAGGCCAAACTTCATGGCTTGCTCCAGCACGTTGGCGAGCGAGCCAAAGTCGTCAATGTGCCCGATGGCGCCCTCAAGCACGAGCAGAAAGTCCGTCATCTTGCCTGAGACCCAGCGCGCCAAAATA
The DNA here is from genome assembly GCA_013306675.1 of Thraustochytrium sp. TN22. Lineage (NCBI taxonomy): Eukaryota > Bigyra > Thraustochytrida > Thraustochytriidae > Thraustochytrium > Thraustochytrium sp. TN22. The sequence goes on along the minus strand of JABLUY010000156.1, from coordinate 10,535 downwards.
CCGCCGTCTTCGTCGAGCTCCTGCAAGATGTTGTCGCCCGTCGCGAAGATGGCCTTGTACTGCGTAATGACATCGAACCAGTTGACGCGGCAGCGCTCAATGAGCTTAAGTGAGCTCTGGTACGGGCGCAACGTGTACGCGGAGCTGTCATCTGTGGACAGAGCGCGGATGTAGGCGTCGCGGCAGTCGAGGAACTCGAAGCGCAGGTGAATCTCGTCCGTCTGCTGCTGGTGCTGCTGCTCGGCCTGCGCGTCCGCTGGCGCGCCGGCCCGGGCGCCGCCCTCGGCGTCCGCGCCGCGCGCCAGCGCCTGCGCCTCAGCCTCGGCCTCGGCCTGCGCCGCGCGGCGCACTCGCTCCTGCGCATCGAGTCGCTTCAGCAGGCTGATGATGCGCAGGCAGGTCGGCAGGTTGATTTGCTGCCGCAGCTGCTGCAGCAGCTGCTTGCGCATGTGCGCGGCGGATGCGTTCACGTCTGCCGCGATCATGTCGATGACAGCAGTCCCGCCCTGGAGCGCCGGTTGCTGTTGCTGTTGCTGTTGCTGCTGCTGCTGCTGCTGCTGCTGCTGCTGCTTCTGCGCCCCCTGCGAAGCCGCGGAGGGCGAGCTCGCGGACGAGGGTGACTTGTCTGCCGGCGAGGCGGGCGGCAAGACGGAAGCTGCCTTTGCGGGTGCCGAAGGACCGGCCAGGGCGCGGTGGCGGCGCTGCAGCGTGCTCGAAAAGGAGGCCAGGTCAAGCGCCTCGTCAAAGAGGTTGTTCCGCGAGCACGTGTCCATGAGCTGCGGGATTTGCAGCAGCTCCATCAGCTGCACGTGCTTGTCCAGCGTCTGGCGGTTGCGCGCGTGCGCATCGGCGATGCGCTGGCCCAGCCCTCTGAACTGCTCCAGCGACCCTGCCAGCTCGTCCAGGTTGGCCTGTATCCTGTTCGCGTTGTTCGCCGTTTGCTTGCATGCCGTCGCGACCGCGGCCACCCCCTTGGCGTTCTGGATGTGCACTCCGTAGTGCTGCACCGACAGCCGCTTCATCTCCGCGTCCAGCGCCTCGATCGACGCCGCGAGCCGCCGCGGCTCCGCGTTGAGCTCGCCGAGCCCGAGCCGGCCCATGGCGGCCGCCGCCGCCGCGCCGGCCTCGCCGCCGCCCCTGGAGCCCGCGGGGCCGGCCGCGCCGCCGCCGTCCGGCGCGCCCTCCGCCTCCCCGCCGCCGCCGCCCGCCGCCGCCGCCGCCGCCGCCGCCGCCGCCGCCATCCTCGCGAAGCCGTTCTGCGGCGCCACCTCGCGGTCGTACCGCGCCGCTCTCGTCAACCGCGCCGCCGCCGAGGTCGCCGACCTCGAGCTCGAGCTCGAGAACCTCGCGCGCCGCGCCGCTCGCATGAAGCCAGGCCTGCTCGTGCTGGAGGACTTCGTCGAAGGAGCGGCTGTGCGCCGTGAAGCGCGATGACGTCAAGCGGTGGCCCACGGACGGCACGGCGGAGTGCGTCGCCACCTGGTACGAGCTCGAGTCCGGACTCTCTCACTCACTCGAGCAGACTTGGAGGACGACCACAGAGGATCCTACCGTAGCATGCTCGTCGTCATGGGGCGCGAGGCTGTCCAGGCGGGCCTGGGAACGTCGCCAACTTAATGTCGGCGATGAAACTTGCGGGCGTCGCCTGGAAGACGGAGCCGTGCCGAGACCACAGACCTCGCTCGAGCATGGGTAAGGCATCAGTCTGGTGTGCATTCGACCTATGCTCCGCTACGTACATGAAGACGCCTGCGCTCCTTGGCGAGCTGCCTCGCTCCAGCTTCCGCTTCAACTCAGCCGAGACAACCCTCAACCACTCGCACACAACATCATTCTTGCTCGCCCGCACACAACGCTGTAGCTCGCCAGCTAGCTAGATGACCTTGTCTTGCACCGCAGCCGCGCCGTCCCGCCCTGCGGCTGCACGATGGCCGAGGGCAACGACGCCCTTGGACTCCAACTTCAACTTCCCTGAGAGAGCCAAGAGTCCGGTTGGCTGCCAGCGACCCGGCCCAGGTGTCCCGAGGAGCAGTTGACGCGTCTAAGGTATCGATTTGGGGGTCCTTTTGAGAGTCGCGGTCTCGGACCGGGGATTTCGCAGTGCCGACCGGGCCTTTTCGCGCCGGACCGGGGAAAACGCAGTGGCGACCCGGGGGGGCACGCTCGGGCACCGCGCAAAGCGCGGTGTCAGGCCGCGTGTTCCCTGGTGTGAGGAGCAAATACGGCGAAGTGCTTGAGGCGTCTCCATCGGAGTACCATCGCGCGGCATGGAAGGCTGAGTTGATCGAGGTTCGCGTTCTGGCTACGCGGGCTGCGCGCGCTTGGAAAGAGCACTCTGATGGAGACAATGGAGCCGCCCGCTGCTTGCGCAGATGCCGCGCACAACGTCGTGCTGGTGCGACGCGAGCACATCGCTGACGTGGCGCCGCGCTGCCAGCAGGGGCTGCATGCCCAATCGACCGTGCCCGAGTCGCGGGTTCGATTTGTGGATGCCACGGCAACGCCATGCTCAAATGCCTCGGCTGCGAGAACTGCAGCACCTCGATGTGCCCGTCGGAGATCTCCATGCGGAAGACAAAATGTTGAACATCTTTTCACGCAGACCTATTCGTCTCTACAGCGCAGACTAGAGCGCTTCCCGCTCTTGCTATCTCAGATATCTGCTGTTTCGTTCGGCTCCGAAGGCGTCGAGGCGCGGCGCGCGCGAGACCCCGGTGGTCTTCTTCTCCAAGCGCTCCGCGCCCGACCGGGTCTCGGCATCTGCGCGCGCGGGAAGCCGCCGCGCCTGTGAAGCTGAGATGCGCAGCTCGCTGGGCTCGTCCCAGCAACGGGTGTCAACCACGCTGCCGGGGCTGGGCAGCCGACCGGTCCGGCGCTGTGGCTCGAGGGCGCGCGCGCGCGCGCGCCGTTGCTGCTGCTGTCGTAAACCTGCAGGAGCGCCATTTTCTTACCGAGTGAAAGCTCGTATCAGCGTAGCCATCGTGCTCACTGGCCGCTGAGCCTGGGTCGGCGATGAACAGCTCTTTGAAGAGGTGCCATAGCCAAAAGGAAAGCGCATGCTCGCTCTCAGATCAGGAAATGGTCCGCTGGGGCAGCGCGTGTGACCCGTGCAGTCAGCCTGAGTGCGTCTTGGTCCAGACGCCGCTCATCAGCGACACGCACACGCTTGCCCGCCTGGAGATTGTCCTTCTTGAAGAACTCAAGCCCGGTCATTCTGGCCCTGTTTGAAGCACGCGGGCGCATCCTGTGAGCTCCACGAGCTCGCGCCAAGGCCGCTGCTCGTGTACTGTGCGAGTCATCACGCAATCAACACGGTTGGCGTGCAGCCTGGCGGCGCGCTTGCTGGGACAAAGCTCCCGTGCCAACTCCTCCGGAATGTGCTCGACGAGGTCCAGCAAACATTGGCGTGACGTCTCGCGATGGACTCGCACAGCTTCGCGTTCCCAGGCTGCGCGCCCTGTCCTCATCGCAAGCCGATGTCGAGCACTCGCAAGTCGCAGTTCCGGACGCGTCGCCGCCGCAAGGACACGGACAATTCTCATTCCCTGCTGGAGCATACCGCGCCCGCGCGACACGCAAAGGCCAGCCACGCTGGACTCAAAGAAGATCCATCATGCCATCGCTGCTTTGAGGGCCCGTTGAGGGCCGCTGAGCACATGTCATTTCCGAGGTGCCTGATGCCGCTCACGAGCGCGATCACCTCACCGTTGATGGTGCGGAGGTCGGCCCGGTCGCTTTCGCTTTCGGTGTCCTCTTCGTTGGCAATGAAGAAGCGAGCCCGCCATCGGCATCGTCGCTACCGCCGCTCCCATCGGCGTCGCCGTCACCAACGCTGTCTTTTGCGCGCTCTATGTTTCAACCTCCTGCCGCAATTGCTTGCGCGCCTTCGTCGGCGGGTGCGCGAGGCCGCTGACCTCACGTTGGTGAAGCACCTTTGCAAGACCCATCGTCGCGCAGCTGGGACTACGATCACGGTACAACATCCGATCTCCATTCTGACCGAGAAGAAGCTACAGCCCTACGCAGCGTACTTGAGGAGCTTGTTGCTCGTCTTGTTAGTATTGTCCTGCATGCGACGCTCGTGGCCATCTTCGCGACGACCTTGTCCGTGAAGAGCTCCAAAGAGTCCAAGGCTGAGTGGATCATGATGCAGGAGCCTGAAGCTTGAACCCCCCGGCCTTCCGCGCGGCAAGGTTCATGGCCTCTTTGGACACGACGCTTTAAGCTCGTCGTGGCGAGCCGTAAGGCGAGCTCTGCCTGCCGCAGCCGCCGCGCCGCGACTGCTGTGACGTGGCGTGTATTCGAGAGGCTAGAGAACTTGCCTCTTAAGCTCGTGTCTGCAATCTGCAGAGGAAGCAGTCCTGCCGCCGCGCCCTCGCCGCGCCGTAGCCGCCCCGCTGCACGCCGTCCCTCGGCAGGCGCTTGATGATGGGACACTGGCACTGCCAGTGAAGAAGGCCGAGGCCTTCAAGTTGTCAGAGTGCATTTTCGAAGGCGAAGTTCAACTTTCAGACTGGCAAAAGGCGGTGCCAGCCTCGCTATGATGCAACGCGGCGCAGGGCCGGCCAGGGTGGCTGGCGCGACGCACGCGCGGCCGAGGGCGGCCGAGGCCAGCCAAGGCCGGCTCAGCGCACGCCGCGCGGCCCTTGCTGTGCGCTGGCAGTGCCCTTCGTCCGCGTCGCACAGGCCGCCGCCCATCATGAGGCAGTCGAGTCCCGCTCGCCCTCGCCATCGCGCAGAGATCCGCACGCGACTCTGGCCGGCGGGGCGGCGGCAACCGGGGCGGGCGGCCGCAGCCCGCCAGCTGGCAACTCGCTCGCACTGGCAGTGAGGCCGTGCCGGCCGTGCCACGTCAGTACTAGGCCTTGGCCGCCCTGCCAGTGCGCAGAACAGCCTGGCCAGGACAGTACACGGCCCGGCCGGCCGCCGCCCAGCGCCTCCAAGCGCAACGCCCAGCAACGCCCAGCGACGCCCAGCGACGCCCACCAGCACGGCACTCATTCCGCCGCACACCCAGCTTCAAGTTCTGAGCCCGCGGGCCGTCCGAAATCCGTCAGCAGAACTTGAACTTGAACAGCTTCAAGTCTGGCCATGGTGGGCAAGTATGGCAAGTCCGGGTCGGCAAGGGCAGCCAGAGCGCTGGCACTGGCAGTACCGTAAGGCTGCCATCATGGGGTACTAGACCGTGGCCTTCACCGCGGCCTTCACCGTGACCGTGCCCATGCATGCCGTCCGAGTCGAGCTTGGGCGCGGGCCCGGACACGGCAGCCAACGAGAGCACGCCCAGCCAGAGCACGGCCAGCGAGCGCACAGCCACGGAGACATTGGTCGACATGAGCAGGGTCCCGGACTCGCCGACCGATACGAGCCTAGCCTCGCAGGTGCCGGTCAATGACATCGTGGCAAGTCGCATGCAGCGTAGCCGCGTGCGCGAGCTGCTCTTAGGCCTCGAAGAGGTCCTGAGCGCGGCAGCTAGGCCTGAGAGTGTCCCTTTGGCCGAGTTGCGTCAGATCACCCCAACCCCCGCGGGAGGCCTTGGTGGCGCAAGTCAACCTCGGCTCGCCCTCTACATAGAGATGCTCTTCTCTCTGTCGGTTCAGATGCTCTCGGACCAGGACTTCTCGTGCGTCATGAGCCTTGAGGTCTTCTTCTTGGTGCTCTGGCTCAGGTGCACGATGGCACAGGGGATCATAATTGCGGTTGCTCGCGCGGGTGCCATTCTCTGTGCGAGACAACGAGCTGGCCTCGCCCGTAAGTTTGTCCTGCTGATCAGAGCAGAATCTCCACGACGGAGAACTCGATTGTGCGGCTGACTCGCTGCTTGATTACTGAGCGCTGACAGTAAGTGCAACTCAGACAAGCATCTCCGACAAGCGCACCGTCTTCAAGTCCAAGGCCAAGCCCGAGAGATCGATACAATCCCTCGAATGCTGAACGCCCTCATCCCTGGCAACACCGAGAACATGTGCAACCCCAGTAGCCCACCGTCCTTGCGAGCCAACGCGGGCGACCAGCTGCGCTCGGCGGCCGTACTTGCCGGCATTTCGAAGAGCATGCACCCAATGCAGTGCCTTCCTAGTCGCAACGCCGCCGTTCCTCTGGTTCATCAAGGGCGGTCCGTCATCATGACAGACACACCGTCCACCCGGGATGTGCTCTTGGGCCGTGGCCCTCGCGCCCGGCGCAAGACTCTCTTGGTATGTTTGATTCGAGACTCTGTGGTCGCGTGCACAACTAACAGGCCGACGTGCAGGCTCCGACGAGGCTCGCCACGAGCGCTCCGATGACGACGCAGACGACAGCGCAGACTGAGAACAATGTGACGTCGGGCCAGGCTTGAATCCTAAGGTTGTCGTTCTCAATGCGGCCTGGGGAGCTACTGTTCCTTTTAGTCGGGTTTGCTGGACCCGTCTCGCCACTAACACTGCCAGAAGCTCTTCGAGCTGGTGCTTGTGCAGGAGCTCGCATGGCGCTGGGCATGGCTAATGGATGCCACAAGACAGATGTTGTATGGTTCCGAGCCACAGTCGCGGGCGCTTCTGGCTCGGGCCGCGCGAAGTAACCCACTTACGGCGGCGCTCAGGGTCAGAGCACAGGCTTGCGTGGTCGTTGCGTGGGCGCGACCCAGCCACTCGAAGAGGTCTGCGCAAAGACTCACACCAAGTACTTGCCCTTCACGCACATGGTCGCCTTTTTTTCGGACAGCAGCAGATCCAAGAAGACTCGCCGCGGCAAGCGTCTCGCGAAGAACAGTCCTCGTGAGAGCTCTCCGCCGACCAGCTGCCCTGTGACATCAGAAGGCGATGAGTCGATGCATGAGACATACCAGTAGGCATAAAGAAAAATACATCGAATGCTTTTTGGGATACAGCACAGTATTTTGTCGCAAAATTGCAGCTCCGTACTGCCCCACGCTCAGACGGCAACTGCCATAATTGCTGTCCGCAACCGCCAATCTGGCAGTCCAAACCATCAAGTTCCCAGCCTGTGGACTGCCAAATCGCCGGTCGGCGGGGGGACGGGAACACTCCGTCCCCCCTTCCTAGCCTGCCCCCCCGCCGGGGGAAACCCGGAATTTGGCGGTCTGCCGACCGGCAAATCGGCCGAATTTTGGACTATTTTCTAGCCTGTCCGGAGACCCGGACTTTGGCAGTACCCCGATACCTTAGACGCGAGGTTGGCGCAGAACTCGAAGAGCCTCGAGGCTTCTTCTCCGCGCCGTGGAAGCCTCCGCCCGACGCGGCGGCGGCGGCAGACGGCGGCGGCAGACGTGCAGGCCAGGGCCGAGCCGCCCTCCCCGCGCGAGGCTTCGCTCGCCGCGGCCGTCGCGGGCGAGGGGGGCGTGAGGCGCGACGCACAGCAGGGGAGCGACGGCGAGGCCCTGCCAGGGTGATATGAGGGCTGGGACCCGGACGGCGACGCGCGTCGCGTTCCCGTTGGCGGGGCTGGGCTGCGCGGTGGGCGCGCTGCTCTTCGCGCTGCTGCACGGAGAGCTGAGCCTGACACGCATCGCCGTGGCGGTGGTGGTGTCCGTGGAGATGGAACTCGGGGCCAGGGCGCTGCACAGGGACCTGTGGCACGGGCGCAGCCTTTGGTTCGTGCACGCGTCACACCACGGGTTGCGCGCGCCGCTCTGGTCCGGCCCGGAGGACAGGAACGCGAGCAAGTGGCAGCGCAAGGGCTGGCTGGAGGCAAACGACTGTTTCGTGGTCCTGTTCGCGGCGCTCAGCGCGCCGGCCATGGCGGCCTCGTACCAGCCGCCGCCCTCGCTGATAAAGGATGCAGCCTTCGGAGCTGGCGTCGGCTTCACACTGTATGGGATCGCCTACTTTGTCTGCCATGACCTGGTGGCGCACGAGCGCGGCGGCGCGGATCTTGCGCGTATCCTGCGGTGTCTGCTCCCGGCGCACGCCGCGACCTGCGCGGAGGCCCACGTCAAGTACCATCACGGCGGCGCCCCGGACGCACGTCCCTATGGCTTCTTCCTCCCCGGCACCGAGCTGCAGCGGCGGCCGGACCCCTGGTGGGTTTCGGCCGCGCACTACGCGACGACGGCCGGCGTTGGCTGTGCCCTCACTCTGCTCGTTGCTCGATGTGCTACTGCCCTGTGACCCGGGCTCTCCAGGACAGGAAGAAAGGAGCAAATCTGCCACGGTCTCTTCCCGTGGTGAATGTAATTTTTTCAAAAGTATGAGCAGCTGTGCGTGTACATGTGTATTTTCTTTTGGGGTGCTCGTAGACTGTCCGTGCAGTGCGCCATCATGGTCAGCATAAGAAGCAAACTGGATTGCTAGTAGGCGCGCCAGCCAGCTAGCTAGAGGCTTGCTGTGTGACGGCCCACCGGCCCGCCGCCCCCTCGGGACCGCAGTCGGCCAGAGCGCTCGTCTGCGCGCGCAAGCAACCAGGCGCAAACCAAGCGACTTGGTTCGGACTCAGCTCGGCCGAGTCATACTGAGTCAGCTCGGGCTTGGCTCAAGCTCAGCTCGGACTTGGCTCAAACTCGGCTAAGACTCGGCCCAGACCCGGCCTGGACGTTTGGCTCGGACTCGGCTCGCTCGACCCATCAAGATCTCGCCGAAATCACGTCTCCTCGAGCGCCGTGGTGGACTTGCCCGCCGGGTAGGCGGCTGAGGCGCCGGTGGCGCCCGTGTCGGCGCCATTGCCAGAGCTGGTGTTCATGCCGTCGGGCTCGTCGACCACCGTGTAGCCCTTGTGGTCCTTGTCCTTGCGCAGACGGCCCTCGCGCTCCATCTCGGCATTCTTGGCCTTGAACTGCTCGACCTTCTTGGCGAGGAACTTCGCCTGGCGGATGTGCTTAGCCTGCGGGAAGAAGCAGAGCCAGATGGCGGTGATGAGCGTGATGGCGAGCATGGCGATGATGAAGACGTTGTTCTCGTAGAACCACCTGAAAAAGAGCATGAAGGTGATCTGCTGCCCAAAGATGGCGTCGAGCTCGGTGAGCACCACGTACTCGGACAGCGAGGCGGCGATGAACTGCACGAGCGGCGCGACACAAAAGAGGATGAGCGAGGTGTTGACCAGAAAGGAGTTCATGTAGGTGCCGTTCCACTTGATGGGGTGGATCTCAATGATGAAGAAGCGCAGACCGAAGCGCTCATTGCCCTTCATGACGCAAAAGAGCAGGTAGAAGGTAAAGACGCCAATGAGGATGGTGCCGACAAGTGCAAAGGGGATCTCCTTGCTGGCGGCCGTGAACATGGCGTTGAGAAAGTACGCCGTCGGGACGCCGTCCGGGCCGTAGGGGACGCGCGCCATGTTGTATAGTGCAATCTGCAGAATCCAGAGCAGCGAGATAATGAACGCGAGGATGCCACTGATGAGCTTGCACCACGGAATGAAGGGGTTGTAGTGCTTCCAGTTCTCGTGACAGAGCTTGAGCGCTTCGTACTCCTCCTCGAGGTCGACCACGGACTGCTTGAACTCATTGAAGAGGTTCTTGCCGGCGCGCCGCCGGCGCAACCGGCTCCAGCTGAAGGCGCCCATGACAGACTTGGACACGGAGCGGTCCTCGTCCTTGGCGTCCTTGGCCTGCTCCAGGAGCTTGACGCCGGCCTCGATCAGGTCCTGCGTCTGCTTCTGGATCGTCACCTTGGTCTTGGCGTAGTCCGCGTTGCTCATGTACCGCGGCCGGTAAATGTAGCCGTAAATGAGGTCCACGGGCATCGCCGCTAGCCCGATGCCCACATAAAGCGCGAAGAAGAACCAGCCCAGAAAGCTCAGAAAGGCGGGCAGGTAGACAAGCACCGGCGTGCCCATCTTGATGGTGTGGCGCTCCGAGTCGACTCCCGTCAGGTTACCCTCGAGCACGATGCTGTCGCAGTTGCCCAGAGGGCAGCTCACTACGCTCGCTTCGAAGACCTCAAAGTCCTCCACCGGCAGCGCCGTGTAGTTGAGGAAGAAGAAGGTGAGCACGAAGACGCCGCCGAAGAAAATTGTAATGGCTACATTGGTCCAGGCGGACGCCGCGCACGCCGCGCACGTGGTCTCCGTCTCGAAGTCGAACGCCTCGTAGAAGAAGATCGTGTACGGGATGATGAGCAGAATCCACACGCCAATCACGAGGAAGGCCGCCTGCCACACCCAGTACAGGTCCAGGCCGCCGCACGCGATGGCGCCGGCCAGCACGTCACAGCCGAACTCCGATCCCTGGTTCGCCACGTCGAACGGAACGATGAGCACCGTCACCATGCCTATGGTCATCCCTAACAGCACCACAATCTTGGAGCACCACGACGTATTCCTGTCATCCGGATGCTGGTAGTACACCAGCAGGTAGTAGTTGAACACCAGCGCCAGCACAGGCACGACTACCGCCAGCACGATCAGCCACACGTCCACCATGACGCTGCGCTCGCCCGCTTCGGCCTCCTCCGCGGCCTCGCCAACCGCCGCCGCCGCCGCCGCCGCGCCCCGAGAAGCGGCCCGGCCCGGCCCAGCCGGCACCGCCTGCGCGCCGGCCAGCCGCCGCGCCGCGCCGCGCCGCGCCGCCGCGCCACCGCCGCCGCCGCCGCCGC
>JABLUY010000155.1:65323-86652 GCA_013306675.1 Thraustochytrium sp. TN22 | reverse complement strand
CGCGTTGTCACTGCCAAGAGCCTGCACGGCCCCTCCGTCACGATCACGCAGGAGGGGGGGGCTTGAAGTCGAGGCCGTGCGCGAGCGCAGGGCCGCGAGGGACTCGTCTCGTCAGCAGGCTGACGTCGGTAGGTGCAGGCAGGGCCTGCCAAGGCAGGGCAGGCCGCCTCCGGCCAGCCGCCAGGCCAGACCAGCCCGCCGGCGAGCGCCGCGAGGAAAGGAGCTGCGGCAAGCGCAGGGCAGGGTGGGCTTCGTTGGCCAACTGCCAGGGCCCCGCAAAGCCTGCAGCTGCCTGCCAACTGGTAAGCAAGCGTCCCGTGAATTCACCGCGCCGGGCTGACGGAACCGGAGGCGGTCGCGTCGCCGTCGCCGGCCTGGCAGGCCTGCGCACCAGGCAGGGTCGGGCCCGGTCGTCCCCGAGGTCGCCTGGCTGCCAGTGGCTGGCTGCCAGCCTCCTCTCTCCTCGCATTGCCGCCGCTCCGTCTGCGAGAGCGGCGCGGGCCCATGCGCGCGGGCGCGGGCGCGGGACCACTGGCAGGGCGCGGCGCGGCTCGCCTGCCATCACCAGTGCCCGCCAGCGGCCGGGCTGCCGGTGAGGCGGGCCGCTTTCCTGGGGGCTGGCCAGGCCTGCTCGCGCTCGCTTGCTCAGCCTTGCTGTGCTGAGCTCACTGGAGGAGCCGCGCGACGCGGGGGCGCTGAGGTTCGCGAGGCCGGCACGCGGCAGCGAGTTGCGCTGCGGCTGCGCTGCGCCGCGGCGCGCGCGCGCGTTGTCCGAGAGGTAGGTAGTAGGTAGGAGGCGTGCAGAGCCGCACGGGCTGCCACGCCAGCCTTGGCTGCCAGTGCCTGCCGTCTGCCCTTGAGTCGCGGTCGGTCAGCCGGCAGGGCCACTGCCAGCGGCTGGTGGCTGGCGCTTACATTGCCTTGCAAGCTCTCGCCTCTCCCACCTCGGCGCCGCGGCGGCACGGCACTGTCCTTCTCAGTTTTCCCTGGGCCGTGCGCGGCGCGGAGGCTGTCCGCACTGCACGGTCGCGCCCGGCGCGCTGAGACGGTGAGCCCACAAGCCATTCATGATCAGAGGACAGGACAGGCCGCCGTGCCTTGCCTTGCCTTGCCTAAGTTGCCTTGCCTGGGCTTGCCTTCGCAGCCTCGTCGGCGACTCGGGCTCGCGACCTGCGCGAAGCCCACCCCGGCCTGCGCGGCGCGCGCCCGACCCGCCAACGTCGCGGCCACGAGCGCGGCCGCAACAGCGGCGGCGGTCGCCAGCTGGTAGCTAGCTGCACAGTGCGCGCAGACGCGACGCCGGCCCAGCCTCAGCTGCCAGTGCGCCGGCCTGGGCCGGCCAGCCAGGCTGAGCCAGCAGGCAGGACGCGGACGCTGGCTGGCCGCGCTACGCTGATGTCAGTACGCCGCAGGCACGAGTCCGACAGCCGGCCAGCGCCGCACGCTGCGCGCAAGCGCTCGCTCGAGCCGTGGGCAAGCACGGTTCGACCTGCGCGGCGGCGCCCCCGCCAACTTGTGGCCTGGCTCGCGAGGACAGCTATCGGGGGCTCCGAGGGCTCGCTCGCCTCGCCTCGCCTTGCCAAAGCGTCGCCTCGACACGACTCGACTCGACTTGACTCGGCTCGACGCGGCTCGACGTCGACGCCTCGCCTCGCGCTGCGGCGCTGCTTTCGCCTTGCGTTGCGTTGCGTTGCGTTGCGTAGCGCTGCGTTGTGTCAAACTTCGGCTCGGCTCAGCCCGGCCCAGCCCGAGCACGACTCGGCCTGACCGGCCGGTCTGTCGTGCCAGTGCCTCGACCAAGCTAAGGTACCGCCTTTTAATTCGTACACCACTCTTTTCGTACCCATTTTCACAACCAAAACTTTATATGATGATTTGATTCAACGGTAGCGTTGTACTTCTGCATGTGAAGAATCACCACGCCAAGTTTCAAGCTTCTACACTCAATCTAGATTGTGTCACGATTTTATTGCAGAAATGCGTACGAACAACCAGTCCCTACCTTAGCTAGCTAGTAGCTCCGAGGCGGACCCGGACGCCGGGGCACGATCTTGCGTCGCGCGGCGCGCTCGGGCAAAAACCGGAAGCTGCGCGGTTCCGCTTGGGCGCTCTGGCCGCTGCGACGGCCGGCGGGCGCGAGCTGCGAGCTTGGCGCGCATTAGCAGTGGCAGGCGCCACGTGCGGCCTGGCTTGCTGTCCGCGGGCCCTGCCAGGCAAACGAACTGGCAAGAGGCCTGCCTGCCTGTCTGTCTGTCACGGTCACCGCGCGCACGGGCGCGGACGCGGCGGCACCAGCGTCCACGCACTCTACGCGCTCGTGGTCTCGTACAGCAGGCAGCTCTGCGTTGCAGTGCAGCCTGCTCAGCTGCGCAGCCTGCGCTGCGACTGGCGGCCGCGCTTTCAGGCGCCGGCAGGGTCCGGCTGGGTCCCGCTGGCCGCGTGGACAGGACGGTCAGGACGGAGGCAAGAGGCGCTGCTTCCTCCGGGCACGCGAGTTACTTGTCGAGCGAAGGATGGCTGGAATGCCGGCGCGAAGCCTCGAATCTCTACGCTACGGCGCAGGCGCGCGCAGGCGCAGCCTGCGCAGGCTTGTACGTCAGGCCCTGGAGCGCCTGCGCAGATCGCTCTCGCCGCCGCCACCATCGGTGTCGATGCCGCCCAGCCTTGCGTCGCGCGCTTGTTTCGCGTCATACCGACCGTCACGCCAGCGCGCCTCACTCAGGCTGGCAGTGCAGTGCAAAGCAGCCCACACGTTCCAAGTGCTAGTCAGCGGCTGCGGGCCGCCGGGGCCACCTGCCGGGGGCGTGTCCGACGCGCGCCCGCTTGCGCTGCGCACAGGGTCCTCCCCCCCCGCAGACCCACATCCCCTCCCGCACATGGCCCCGCATCCGGGCAATGTGGGGCCACTGTGGGCGACGGGGCGCCGAAATTTTCCCTCCCCCCCTACCTGGGGGTGGGGTAGCGTGGAGCGAGCAGCAAGCCAGACAGACTCTGGCAGTGGCAGTACTAGTAAAGAAAAGCAGGGCTTGGCTTGCGCGGCGAGCGAGCGAGCGAGCGGCGGGCGCGCGGGCGCGAGAGCGGGCGAGCGAGCAGCCAGGGCGGGCAGCCAGCTAGGCCGCGGCCGCGCGCGCAGGCAGAGCGGCAGGCAGGCAGGCAGGCGCGGCGCGGCGCGGCACGGCGCGGCGCGGCGGCCTGTGAGCTAGCTTCGGTCGCCAGCCCTCCCCGGCGAGTGGAATCCCCAGGCACGGGCAGACCCCATCTATCCCCGCTCCTTGCGCCGCGTCCGGCCCGGCGCCAGCGCGCGCGCGAGCGAGCGAGCGAGCGAGCGAGCAGCGGCCGCCGGCAGCCGCGCGACGCCACGCCACGCCACGCGACGCGGCGCGACGCGACGAGCGCCGCGCGCAGCGACGGCCCCAGCGAAGCTCCGCGCCGCGTAGCCTCGCCCGGCCCGCCCCGCCTCGCCTCGGCCGCCGAGCAGGCAGGCTAGCCTAGCTAGCCTAGCAGGCAGCGGAGGGCCCGCTTGGGTCCAGCGGGCGGCACGGCGCGCGCGAGGACAGCACTGCGCGGGGACCTCCCCGTCGGCGGCGCGGCGCAGCGCGGACGGGCAGAGCGAGAGCGAGAGCGCGAGCGAGAGCGCGGAGAGCGAGCGAGAGAGAGAGAGATAGAGAGCATGGAGGAGGCAGGCTGGGACCCGCGCGGCTGCGCGGAAAAGGTCAAGGCGGCGAGCGGCCTCGAGGCGCAGGTCAAGGCGGTGGTGCGGCACGTGGCCGGCGTGGGCGCCGTGCAAAAGGCGCTGCGCGGCGCCGAGGACGGCGAGCACGCGCTCTCGGTGGTGGCGTATTTCGTCAAGACGCAGCTCGAGCCGGCGCTGCCCGAGGCGGTGGCCGGCGTGCCCGCGCTCAGGGACCTGGGCGAGGTGCTGCGCGCGCTCGCCGACCAGGGCCTGGACAAGGCCAAGTTGCAGCTGCTCACGCGCAACGAGCTGCCCGGCGCGGTCGCGCTAGGCACCTCCGTCAGCTTCGCCGAGGTCGCCGACGCCTTCGCGCAGGCGCTCCTCCAGGGCAGCCGCCAGGGCGCGGCGCTCGCGCAGCTGCTCCAGGACAACAAGGCCGCCGTGCGCAGCGCCCTTGCTGGTCTCGACGCGCACGCCGGGGACAAGAAGCGCAAACGCGACGAGGACGCCGCGGGTGGCCTGGCGGCCAAGGCGCTGCGCACCGATGAGACTGGCGCCCGCAAGGACGCTCCCGAGCCCGAGGCCCCCTCCGCGACGCAGGAAGACGATTCCAAGGCTTCTATCGTCACCGTGCACCTGCCGTCCGAGGCCGCCCCGCGCGTGCTCGCCTTTGCGTGCGCCGTGCTCGCGGCGCTCTCTGCCTCACCGGCCCCCTTCAAGGAAGCCGCCGGCATGGACATGAACTGCGACGGCCTTGCCGCCGCGCTTGGCAGCAAGACGCCCATGAGCGCTGGCGCCGCCGCCTCGCCCATGGCGGCCAGCCCCATTCCCTTGCCGCCCAACCAGCAGCTCATGCAGCAGCAGCAGCAGCAGCAGCAGCTCATGCAGCAGCAGCAACTACAGCAGCAGCTCACGCCGGCGCAGCAGCAGCAGGTCCAGGCACAGCAGCAGCAGGCCGCGGCGCTCAACATGCTGGCCAGCCTCATGGGCTCGGCGCCGTCCATGGACCCGCGCCTGCTCCAGGCCTTCTTGGCGCAGGCCTCGGGCGGTTTCGTCAACCCGCTGCAGCTCCTGCAGCAAAACGCTGCCCCGCCCGCCGCCGAGCTGCCCCTGCGCATCCCGTACCAGCCCATCGCCACTGTGCACAAGACGCCACAGGACCTCCAGTCGCTCGGCTCGCTGGCCTTTGGCCTCGAGGTCTCCACCGCCGATCTCGCGCCCACCGAGGTGGTCACCGTCCAGATCACGCGCACGGCCGACTCCAAGGTCGTTCAGGCCTTCAAGCACGTCATCGACAAGAATCCGACCTTTGCCTTTGAACCCGCGGAGGCTGCCGACCCGGCGCCCGCCGGTCGCGCGCCCTTCGCGCGCGTCACGGGCGCCTACGCCGGCCGCCGTCTTTTCGCGCGCCTGGCTGTCAACAACGAGGCCGACCTCGGCGCTGCCAACAGGACCGAGTTCGTGCTCGCCGTCAGTGTCGGCAACTCCGACATCGTGCGCACCGCGCCCTTCTCCATTGTTGGCAACACCTTCGACGGCAACTGGACCGCCGCCTCAGACAAGCGCCGCAGCCTGCTGCAGCAGCTTTCCCAGGCCTACAACCAGCAGCTTGCCCTCGGCGAGTCCCGCTTTCTTGCCTGTCAGCCCGTCATGCAAGACCGTGACGTGCTCTCCGACATTAAGGAGAATATCATGCGCATCGAGCAGCAGCAGCTGCTCCAGATTCAGCTCCAGATTCAACAGCAACAACAGCAACAACAACAGCAGCAGCAGCAGCAGCAGAGGTCGCCCTCGGGCGCGTCCGCGGCAGGCTCGCCCAACGCGCCGCAGGCCGCCGCGCTCAACGCCAGGATCGGGTCTCCGGGCGACAAGGCGCAGCCCGCCAGCCGCGCCGGCGGGGCACCGTCACCGGCCGGCCCGCAGTCGCCCGCCGATCCCAACGCCTTCGCTGGCCTCGGCATCGTGCCGCCCATGAACCTCAACTACAACCTCCTCGCCGGTCTCGGCGGCCTCGGCAGCCCCAATGAGCAGTACACCACCCTCCTTCAGTCGCTCGGCAGCCTCCAGCAGCATGTCGCCGCCGCTGCCACCGGCGCCAGCCCCGCCGGCTCCCTCGGCGCCATCGGCAGCCCCGCCGGCCACGCGCGCAACGGAAAGGGCTCCTCCAAGGGGGGGCGCTCCGGCGTCTCCGCCGCCTCGGCCGCAGGCTTTGTCACTACCGCCTCGGCTGCCAACCCGCAGCAGGTCGTCATCTTCCGCCGCGATGCCGAGGTCCGCCTCTACCGTGTCGTCGACTTCCTCCGCCAGAGCGACAAGGGGCCCAGCATGCCGCTCGACGAGCGCTACGCCCAAATGTTCACCTGGAACGAAAACATGGCCCTGCTCCTCTGCTCGCTCCTTCAAGAGTCCTGCAAGAACCCCTTCAAGTCCATCCTCCGCAACTTCAACCGCGCCGTTGCCGACCCCAACAACGCCAACTACGCCGGGGCCAACAACGCCGTCAAGCGCCCTACCCGCGACCGCTCCTCGCTGCGCAAGCGCCTGCAGAAGATGCTCCACCGCGAGCAGCTCTCCAAGGACTGGGAGTCCACGCGCCGCGCCTCCGCCAACCTCTTCGTCAACTCCGCCAAGAAGCGCCTTGAGAACGAGAAGGACTCCTCCCTCGAGTACCTCAAGGAGCCCATTGTCCTCATTGAAGAGGTCTTTGTCAGCCTCAGCCCATCAGTGCCCGGCATCGGGATCAACTCCTAATTTCACCGACACGTGACACGGACTGTCCTGACGAGCACTGCCTGCTTGCCTGTGAATTTTGAAGGCCTTGCAACAACGTGATTCACTCTCTCAGAAGAATTCATCTTCCTTCTCTGCCTTGGCTCCGTCCGCGCCTTGTCATGCCTGCTGCCACGCCGGCCGCCGCGACTCGACTCGACGCGCATCACATCATCGTATCGCGCCCTCTGTCCGCGACCGTGTCCCTCGCCACAAGCGAGGCGGCGCCGCTGCAGTGCGCCGCACAGCTCTGGCTGCCGCCGGCGGTGGACCCGCTGTCCTCGCCGTCCGTCTCGACCACGCGGACGTGGGACTGCGAGCCCAGGTAGTCCGCGCGCCCCGCCCGGACCCCGGCGGGCACCGCCAGTGTCAGTGCACGCCACGGCGAGGCGAGGCGAGGCCCGCGGGGCCATCGCCGCCCACAGCGCGCACGGGCGGCCAGTGGCCTGCCAGTGGCCCACGGTCTCCTGGAGCGCCACAGCGGGTACCTGCGATCGCGATGGCATCCCGTGCCCACGGTGCCGACTCAAGAGGCCCCATCGCGAGCCCCGTCGGCCAGCCCGACTCGCAGTTGGCAGTCAGGGAGTGGCTCGGACTCGGAGGGAGAGACTCTCGTGCGCTTCGCCGAGTTGTCGCATCCCAGTCTCGCTAGACTTTGACTTCCACCGACCAGCCGCCAGCGGCTACTACGACCGCTCAGGCTGGCGCCGGCGGCGGGTGACAAGCACTGCACGCTTGCTCTAGCCTGAGCTAGGCCTAGAGCACGCCGAGCAGCGCCGAGGTGGTCGTGCGCCTGGGCGAACCGGTAGCAGCGCAGCGTGGCGATAGCAGCGGCGCGCAGTGGCGCACTAACAGTAAGGCACCGCGACTGCAGGCTGACCGCAGAACGCAGCGCGCAGAACGCAGCGGCACGCAGCGGACGCAGCGCGCAGAACGCAGGCCAGAGTGCCGCGCCGGGCGCTGCGCAACTCTGCCCAGCACACGAAGCAAGGCGAGGCCACGCGAGCTGCAGTGCACTGGCCTCGTCGCCGCCGCCGCTCGCCGCTCGCCGCTCGCGCACGACTTTGCAAGCCTTCGCAGGCCCAGAGACGCGCCGCGCGAGCGTCCAGGCAAGCTCGTGAGGCTGCAGAGAGCACGCAGGGCTGCGCCGGCGCGCGACAGAGGCCGGCCTCCAGCCTCTCCGCGCAAACCCTCGGGGCACCCAGCCCGAGCGCCCGCCTGTGCTGCCGCGCAGAACGACCGAGCTCGCGTCAGGCCGCGCCAGACCGCGCCAGGCCGCGTCAGGCCGCGCCAGGCCGCGCCAGGCCGCTCGCAGAGCGCAGCCTGAGCGCGGCGCAAGGACGACCACGCCCGACCGCCACCAGCGGGCCTGGCTGCGCCTGGTGGCTGGCCTCGAGCGCGAGCGCGAGCACGAGTTCGCGCACGACGGCCTCAGGCTGCCACGTTGCGACCAGGCAGCGCGGCGCGCACGCGCAACGGGGCTCCTGGGCCCTGGCGAACTTGAAGTCGCCCGCGGGGCTCGACTCGGGGCCTATCGGCGCGCCTCGCCACCCTTGCGTGAGCGCGCGCGCGAGAGAGAGTCCCTGCCGCGCCTGGAGGAGCTCTTGAACGGGGGTGGCGGGCAGTCGTGGCAGCCTGCCTTGGGCCTCCTCAAGCAGCCACGCTGCCACAGCCAAACTGCGCTGCACTGCGCTGCGCTGACAGACGACCTTGGTCGAGAGAACGTCCTTGTCCTTCCCCGCCTCAGTCAGCCTGCTGTCAGGCGCGCGCACCAGCTGGCCCTCGGGCTGGGCTTGGGCTTGGCTTGGCGGCAGCTGTCGTTCTCGCGGGAGCGGGCGCGCGCCGAGCGCGCCGAGCTTCGGAGCAGTCGCTCTCGAGCGCCCGAGGCCTCGTGCGCATTTCCTTGACCTCCTCGGCCTTTGCTGGCACGTCGGCCAGAGAGGCGCCGCCTCGGCCTCCAGGTTTCTGCCCCTTGCGAACGAGCAAGCGCGCGAAGTAAGCCTTTGGGCCCATGGCTGGTCCTGGCAAGTCTCAGGCCCGGGCCGGCGAGTCGCTGCCACTTGCGCGTAGATGCTCGCCGAGCGCCTGGCCCTGCTGGGCCATCACGAGCACCGACGACGCGCGCCACCTCGACCTGCGCCTCCTGATTCGCCACAACGAGGCGCACGCAGCAGCGCGCAAGGCGGCTGGCCACGCCGACAGCGGCTGTCGCAGGCGTCGAGTCGTCCTTGCTTGGTCAGAGCGTGCCTCTTGGCTTTGACGTAGGGGCTCCAGGCGCTGCGAGCGCGGCGCGCGGAGCGCCAGCTCTGACGCCGGCGCAGCGACCTTGTGACCACCCTCGTCGCCCTGGCAGCTCGTGCGCTTGGGCCAGACCTTGGCGCTTGTAGCTAAGAGCTAGCTAGCAGCCCCTGACACTGCAGCCACCGGCACGTAGGCTTCACGCGCGGCGACGTTCACATTGCGGGCCGCTCGCTCGAGGTCATGGCGAACGCTCGCGCTCGCGCTAAGCCGGCCGACTCCGAGGCTCGGCGGACATCACTGGTGGCAGCATACCTCGGCGCCCGACGTGCAGGTGTTGCAGTGGCAGTCGCGATGTGCAGTGCAGGTCGACCTTGGGTCCGGCACAGCGGCGCAGCGGCGCCCTGCAGCTCCATCGAGCTGCTGGGACGCTGCGGGCGAGAGGCCAGACCTGCGATTTCGTGATGGACTCACGCACGGCTCGCCACTGCACTCCCGGCTCGAGCTCGGCTAGTGTGCCTACGTTTTGGCTCGCAGTAGAGCTCGTCGTCGCGCGTAGCTCATGCGCATGGCCTGGGCCGGGACAGCTGGCTGCGAAAAGCACGACGGCAGCTATGCCGCGCAGCGCAGCAAGCTTCACCTTGCTCGTTGCTGCTTGTGTGTGATATAGTCATCGTGCCACACGCGCAACGGCAGGTCTGCTGCTGCTGCTGCTGCTGCTGGAGCTGCTGCTGGAGCTGCTGCTGGAGCTGCTGGCACGACTGCAGGGCACTGCGGGCAGAGAACAAGGCGTCGATTGAGGCGTCCAGGTTGACCGAGGTGCAGCAAGGCCGCTCAGAGGCCATTGGTCGACCTGCGAAAATCCCAAGGCCTGCCACTGGCACTGGCAGTGGCTCGTTTGATTCAGGCCCCCGAAGAATGGCCGAGGTCGGCTCTGACACTGACAGCGAGTGAGCTTTGGTCGAGCCCACCCACTGGCAGGCTGTACTTGTTGCAGTGCGCACTGCAATGCAACGGAGCCTGAGCTGGCCTCGCTCAAGGTCAGGCGAGATTGACTCTGCGAGCGGAACTTGAACTTGAACATGAAAGCGGGCTGAGACTCCGAGAGGGCGGTTGCGGCCAGTGGCCCCGGTCTTCTCTCCTTGGCAACGGGACCGCTGTGGCCCTGAGAGCGACGCGCCAGACTTGGTGGCCGAACGAGCAGAAGAACGCTTGGGCGCCCGCTCGCAGGGGTGATGAGAGGCTGTACAGGGTGCGAGATGGGCAAGCCGGGCTCATGCGATGTCGACCTGGGTGCAGGGCTGGTGTCTGCTGGCCCTCTCTGTAGTATGGCTGACGCGGCACTCGCCCAGAAACACCGGGAGCACGTGTCATTCAGGCCGGGCATTGCGGAGCCTCTGATTGCGCCGACCCGGGGTGGGATGGCTGCAGCGGCGGTCCGGTGAAGCGTCCTCCGCGCGCGCGCGTAGGCAGTGTCCAGCAGCACACCTCGCGTTTATACAGCGCGCGAGGCGCGACCTGGGCTTCGCCGAGGTGGGCTACAAGCTTGTGCTCCATCTTTGATTGCGCCAAGGTGATGGCTGAAGCGGGCGGTCCAGCGGAGCGCGCGCGTGCGCGTAAGCAGCGTCGAGCAGATGGGTCCTGACAGGGCACAGCGCAGCACCAAGCTTTCCGCATGAAGCGGGCGGTCCAGCGGAGTGCGCGCGTGTGCGTAAGCAGCGTCGAGCAGATGGGTCCTGACAGGGCACAGCGCAGCACCAAGCTTTCCGCATGAAGCGGGCGGTCCAGCGGAGTGCGCGCGTGTGCGTAAGCAGCGTCGAGCAGATGGGTCCTGACAGGGCACAGCGCAGCACCAAGCTTTCCGCATGAAGCGGGCGGTCCAGCGGAGTGCACGCGTGTGCGTAAGCAGCGTCGAGAAGATGGGTCCTGACAGGGCACAGCGCAGCACCAAGCTTTCCGCAGTGGCGGCCGGAGGCGATGCGAGAGAGAGCAGGAGGAGGAGCAGCGAAGCGTCTCTGCTGCTGCTGCTGCTGCTGCTGCTGCTGCTGCTACTGCTGCTGCTGCTGCTGCTACTGCTGCTGCCACCGCTGCTGCTGCCACCGCTGCTGCTTCCGTTACTGGAGATAGGTCGCCCGCGGGCAGCGCGGGGCGTGCTCGTACGCTCCCGCACGCGCTGCGCCCGCGCTGCGCTGCGCCGTGCTCGGCCACGGCTCCGCCTCGCAGGGGCACGGCACCTACGGCGAGGTCTCCTGCGAGCGATTGTTGGTGAAGAAGTGGTTTTGCTGTAGAAGTCGTTCATGGTGGCGTTGACCAGGTGGCTGACGCAGAGCTGCGCGCGTCTCTGCGCTGCGCGTCTCTGCGCTGCGCGCGGCGGGTCGGAGCGCTTCTTGGCGTCGCCGGCCGGCCTTGCGCTGCTTGCGATGCGCGCGATGGCCGCATGAACCGCCGCGATGTGGCGAGCGTGCATGGGGGGGTTTACATATCCATTCTTCTAGCCTGGCAGCGAGCCGTCTTTGATTGCCGCGGGCAGGCCCGGCTCGCGCCACGCCTCGCCTCACCTTGAGGCAGGGCGGCCAGCCGCCACGGGTCTGCTCGCCGCCGGACCCGCGCCGCGCCCGCGCCGCGCCCGCGCCGCGCCGCGCGCGAGGCCCGCCGGGCCGGCTGCGTGGCGAGCGCCGCGCGATGCTCAATCGTCTCTGGCTCTGTGCAGGCAGTCGTGTCCGCGAGCTCGAGTTTGACCCGACTGTTGCGGCACTGCCACCGTGACTGCACTGGTCATGGTGACACCTCCCACTGAAGTTTGTTAGCCAGCCAGCTCAAAGTTAGCTCTGGCGAGAAGCTGCCGCTGGCAGTGGGGTCTATCCCAATCCCATCGCCCTAGACGGAGTTTAATCAGGATAGCCCAATCACACCTCTATGCTTACTCGTATCCGCCTACCACGCGGGGGTCCCTCGGTGACGCCCGGCACAGGGGGCACTAAAGCGTATTAAGAGGGTACTTTACTCCCGATTTGCTCCAAAAAAGTGGCCTAGAGTCTGGCGAAGTTAGTTCCGCATTCGATCAAAAACGCAGCGATGGGGCCGAGCTTGAAGAGGCCCACTCGAAGCGACCCAAGGCTCCTGCCCCCTATTCATTTTGGCCGAAGGCGTGGTGGTTAGGATGAGATGAGCTCGGCAGTTCGCCCAGAGCGGCTTTGGGGGGAGCTCGCGCGCGACTTCGTCGCGGAGCGCGCTGGAGCCGCAGGCGCTGCGGCGCGCGGCTGCAGGCGGCCCTGGCGGGTGCCTTGTGCCTGCTCTCAGCTCGCACGCCCCTGCCGCAGCGCTTGGACGTGGAGTCGGGCCCGCACTGCGACATCATGGCATCGGCGAGGCCTAACCACCGCGTGGAGGACGACAGCGACAGCGACAGCGACAGCGAGTTCGTGCCCCTGGACAAGCGGGACACAGGGGACGAAGACGAAGAAGGAGAGGAGCTTGGCGACGAGGATGCTCGTGCTGAGGCCGCTGCGCAGCAAGACTTCGAAGACATACTTGCGTTGGTCGACGAACCGACGCGTGGTGCGAGTGCATGTTCGAGGTCGGCCTCATTCAGCACAAGACCGTTCCGGGGCTCGCAGTCTCGCCGGATGGAGTCGCTCGCGTCCGGCTTCCAGGCGCGGAGTGCGACGCATCGTCAGTACTATGCAGCGTCGAGATCAAGACGCGCGTCGCGCCTGGAGGCGCGGTAGACGCACGTATCGTGAGCACCCAGATGAACACGTGGGGGACGAGACTTGGTGGAAGGCCATACCTGCCGAGCACCGCGCGCAAGTCTTGCACCAAGCTGTGGTCCTCCAAATCGATCACGTGCTCTACGTTGCTGCCAGCACGAGTTCGTGTTTGTACGCCTGCCTCGTTGAAGTGCCTCCGGACGCCCGGCTCGCCATGGAGCGCGCTCTGAAACCGTGGGCGGACAAGCTCACGACATGGGCGCACCAGAGCATCGACAGCGGGTGCGCCGCCCAAGCCACCTGCCATCTTCGGCGAGGAGGAGGGGGCGGTGCTGAGCTCGCACTTCCGGCTGTGGCGCGCCATGCGCAAGCTTGTCGCTCTGAAGGGGCCCATGCGGCCCGTGCATGTCATCAAGTGCTTACCGCAGGAGCTATACAACGTCGCAAAGGGCGGCGTCGACGGAAGCACACAGTACGTGGAGCAGATCACCAACACGCAGTGCATGAATCTGAGCTGCGACCAGAACATCGCGTTGCGCACGTACAAGCAGCTCGTTGTCAACGCCATCGTGGTCTACCGCTACTTACAGGCTGCGAGGAAGAGCAACCTCGAAGACAGCGACGGGCTAAAGGCCCTCCGCGACAAGGTGAACCGCTCTGAAGCGCTCAGCACTGTCTCGTTCCGCCTCACTGTCGACATGGTCCGTCACGTCTACAGGAGCAGGCAGCTCGATACGGCGCAGGTGGAGTTCAACATGCAGCCAAGCATGCCCAAGCCCACTGGGCTCACCAGGGAAGCGGCGAGGGACCTCGTGACCGCCGGTAAGCGCAAGCGAACCCCCGAGTTGCAGAAGTTCTTCAACCACGGCCAAGCCCGCGACATCCGCCTCGATGCCGCACTGCAACATGACTCAGAGGCAGCGGGAAAGGCATCCTTCAACGCCAACAACAAGAGGATTCCCGCCAAGCGGCTCTGCGTCATCTGCGGCAAGCAAACGCACCGTCGTTGCACCATCTGCGGTGTGCCTCTGCACGTGTTCATGAGAAAGAATGAACGCACAACCTGCTTTTCCAAGTGGCACACGCGCGTGCGCGTCGAGCCTCACGAAGGCTTCAAGAAGCGCAAGACAAACGTCAACGGAACACCTTCGCCCATTTGCCTCGATCATGTCGATTCGAGCAGCGCCAGTGCCTCGTCCGGTACCCCTACAGCGCAGAGCAGGAACGACCACGTAGCCCAAGCCAGCTACACCGACACCCCATCAAGCCATAGTTCAAGATCCTCTCGCAGCAGCCTCAGCACGAGTCCATCGTGCCCTTGATGCAGCCCAAGTTGGCCTCAGCATCCGCACAGGCCAGTCGGAAGTGACCAACACTTTACGCTTCCATACAAACCCAGTAGTTGAAAGTTCCAAAAATGATTAGAATCATGATAGCAACAGGTCAGTCGAGCGCAAGCAGGAGAGCCGATTTACTAGGGATAATATGGCTATCCCAATCCCATCGCCCTAGACGGAGTTTAATCAGGATAGCCATATTATCCCTAGTAAATCGGCTCTCCTGCTTGCGCTCGACTGACCTGTTGCTATCATGATTCTAATCATTTTTGGAACTTTCAACTACTGGGTTTGTATGGAAGCGTAAAGTGTTGGTCACTTCCGACTGGCCTGTGCGGATGCTGAGGCCAACTTGGGCTGCATCAAGGGCACGATGGACTCGTGCTGAGGCTGCTGCGAGAGGATCTTGAACTATGGCTTGATGGGGTGTCGGTGTAGCTGGCTTGGGCTACGTGGTCGTTCCTGCTCTGCGCTGTAGGGGTACCGGACGAGGCACTGGCGCTGCTCGAATCGACATGATCGAGGCAAATGGGCGAAGGTGTTCCGTTGACGTTTGTCTTGCGCTTCTTGAAGCCTTCGTGAGGCTCGACGCGCACGCGCGTGTGCCACTTGGAAAAGCAGGTTGTGCGTTCATTCTTTCTCATGAACACGTGCAGAGGCACACCGCAGATGGTGCAACGACGGTGCGTTTGCTTGCCGCAGATGACGCAGAGCCGCTTGGCGGGAATCCTCTTGTTGTTGGCGTTGAAGGATGCCTTTCCCGCTGCCTCTGAGTCATGTTGCAGTGCGGCATCGAGGCGGATGTCGCGGGCTTGGCCGTGGTTGAAGAACTTCTGCAACTCGGGGGTTCGCTTGCGCTTACCGGCGGTCACGAGGTCCCTCGCCGCTTCCCTGGTGAGCCCAGTGGGCTTGGGCATGCTTGGCTGCATGTTGAACTCCACCTGCGCCGTATCGAGCTGCCTGCTCCTGTAGACGTGACGGACCATGTCGACAGTGAGGCGGAACGAGACAGTGCTGAGCGCTTCAGAGCGGTTCACCTTGTCGCGGAGGGCCTTTAGCCCGTCGCTGTCTTCGAGGTTGCTCTTCCTCGCAGCCTGTAAGTAGCGGTAGACCACGATGGCGTTGACAACGAGCTGCTTGTACGTGCGCAACGCGATGTTCTGGTCGCAGCTCAGATTCATGCACTGCGTGTTGGTGATCTGCTCCACGTACTGTGTGCTTCCGTCGACGCCGCCCTTTGCGACGTTGTATAGCTCCTGCGGTAAGCACTTGATGACATGCACGGGCCGCATGGGCCCCTTCAGAGCGACAAGCTTGCGCATGGCGCGCCACAGCCGGAAGTGCGAGCTCAGCACCGCCCCCTCCTCCTCGCCGAAGATGGCAGGTGGCTTGGGCGGCGCACCCGCTGTCGATGCTCTGGTGCGCCCATGTCGTGAGCTTGTCCGCCCACGGTTTCAGAGCGCGCTCCATGGCGAGCCGGGCGTCCGGAGGCACTTCAACGAGGCAGGCGTACAAACACGAACTCGTGCTGGCAGCAACGTAGAGCACGTGATCGATTTGGAGGACCACAGCTTGGTGCAAGACTTGCGCGCGGTGCTCGGCAGGTATGGCCTTCCACCAAGTCTCGTCCCCCACGTGTTCATCTGGGTGCTCACGATACGTGCGTCTACCGCGCCTCCAGGCGCGACGCGCGTCTTGATCTCGACGCTGCATAGTACTGACGATGCGTCGCACTCCGCGCCTGGAAGCCGGACGCGAGCGACTCCATCCGGCGAGACTGCGAGCCCCGGAACGGTCTTGTGCTGAATGAGGCCGACCTCGAACATGCACTCGCACCACGCGTCGGTTCGTCGACCAACGCAAGTATGTCTTCGAAGTCTTGCTGCGCAGCGGCCTCAGCACGAGCATCCTCGTCGCCAAGCTCCTCTCCTTCTTCGTCTTCGTCCCCTGTGTCCCGCTTGTCCAGGGGCACGAACTCGCTGTCGCTGTCGCTGTCGCTGTCGTCCTCCACGCGGTGGTTAGGCCTCGCCGATGCCATGATGTCGCAGTGCGGGCCCGACTCCACGTCCAAGCGCTGCGGCAGGGGCGTGCGAGCTGAGAGCAGGCACAAGGCACCCGCCAGGGCCGCCTGCAGCCGCGCGCCGCAGCGCCTGCGGCTCCAGCGCGCTCCGCGACGAAGTCGCGCGCGAGCTCCCCCCAAAGCCGCTCTGGGCGAACTGCCGAGCTCATCTCATCCTAACCACCACGCCTTCGGCCAAAATGAATAGGGGGCAGGAGCCTTGGGTCGCTTCGAGTGGGCCTCTTCAAGCTCGGCCCCATCGCTGCGTTTTTGATCGAATGCGGAACTAACTTCGCCAGACTCTAGGCCACTTTTTTGGAGCAAATCGGGAGTAAAGTACCCTCTTAATACGCTTTAGTGCCCCCTGTGCCGGGCGTCACCGAGGGACCCCCGCGTGGTAGGCGGATACGAGTAAGCATAGAGGTGTGATTGGGCTATAGTTTTATTTACATCACACTTGGAGGCGGCGAACATGATCCTTGCGCTCCGCAATAGCGGCTTGGAGCTCGTCGTACTCGCGCACAAGGTCGAGAGGAAGGAGCTTGACGCCCTCGAGACGCTGCGCGAGGGAGCGGTTCTCGGCGTCGACAGCGGCCAGGTCGGCCTCGAGGGCCCCAGCGATGCTGGCGAGCGCGTCCTGCTGGTCCTGGCGGCCGTAGGTCTCGCGCAGGCAGTCGGCCTCCATGGCCTCGCACTTGGCGCGCGCCGTCTCGAGGAAGTCTACGGTGCGCTGCAGCTCGGCGCGCGTGCAGTGCTGCGCGAGCTTGGCGCGAGCCGCGATCAGTGAGGCAGCGGCGCGGCGCGTCTGCGCCGTGTTCCACAGCAACTCCCACTCCAGCTCCAGGTTGGCGCGGTCGGCCTCGGCCAGGTCGGCGCGCAGGTGCACGGCCGCGCCCACCTCGCCGGCGTCCAGGCTGTCCAGCACGGGCGCCAGCCGCTCCGCGCGCGCCTGCAGCACGCCCTCCACGCCGGGCGGCGGCCGCCGCTCGCCGGCCCCCTCCTCCCGCCAGTTCTCCCTCCGCGCGGCTTCGCGCAGCGCCGCCTCGAGCGCCTCCAGGCTGCGCGCCTCTCGCTCCGCGCCGCTCATCGCCGCCTCGGCCGCCATGCGCTCCGCCGCCTCGCTCGCCGCCGGGCTCGTGGCCGCCGCCGGGCTCGCCGTCGCCGCCGTGCTCGGCGAGTCGAACACCGGCGCGCGCAGCGGCAGCGGCGTCTCGCCCTCCGCCTCGCCCGCCAGCCGCGCCGCGCGCCGCCACGCGCGCGCGCGCGCCGAGTCCAGCATCCTCCGCGCCGCGGTTCTGCCGCTCCCGCCGCCGCGCTGCTCCTCCTCCCCGCCCTCCCGGGGCTCCAGCTCCGCCTCCATCTCGCCCTCCCCCGCCCGGCCCTTTAATAGGGCCCTTTTCCGTGCAACGGGCGCCGGGTCCCCCCGCGTGCCGTCCCCTCTAACCGCGCACGCCCCCCGGACCCCCACTGCGCGGCCGCGCCCTCCCCAGTTCAAATCTGCGCCAGGAGGCAGCGCGAACGCGGCCGCGGGCCCCGCGCGGCCCCGCGCGGGAGCACGGGGAGGGCGGCCAGTGGGCAGGGGCGGCGGCCACTGCGACGGGGGCCGCCAGTGGAGGAGGAGGGGGCGGGGAGCGGCGGGGCCGCGCCGCAGGGGGGCGCACTCTGGCGACGGTTAGGCGCCGGAGCCCCAGTCCTGCGGCGTCGCGGATCGAGAGGGCCTGCGCGCGCGAGGCGGCGCGCGGCGCGCCAGTTCGCGATCGACGGGGCTGGCGGGCGGCGGCTCGGCTCGGCTCGGCTCGGCGCGGCGCGGCGCGGCGCGGCTCGGCGCGCTCGGCGCGGCTGCGCGCGGCGGCGGGGCGGCGGCGCCAGGCTGCGCGGTTCGGGTTTTTCTGCGAACCTTTTTTTTGAAAAAGTGGGACGCGCGTCCCAGGATTGGAAGAGCATGGACGCCTCGGCCTCGTTCCTGAGCGGCGGGCTGGACGCGAGCCTGGGCCTGGAGGACGCGCGCGAGGAGCAGAGCGCGTTCTCGGTGAACCCGGCGCTGCAGTCGTCGGCCATGAGCTACGGGACGCGAGCGCACCTCAAGGCTGGCGGCGGGGGCGGCGGCGGCGGCGACCTGCGGTCGCGGCTGTCGGCGTCCGGGTTCCCGGTGAGCCTGGACAATATTGTCTCCATCGAGGCGCTGGAGGAGGGCGAGGATGACGCGGACAGCTCCATGATGACGGATGCCACCGGACGGCGCAGGTCCAGCATGCTTGTGCGCGTGCGCGGGCGGTTCTCGGAGAAGCGCGCGCGCAGCGTGCGGCGGCGACCCGCCATGGGCAAGCGCCTGTTCGCGGAGGAGGACGAGGACGAGGAGGACGGCGATGACGAGAACGGCATGCTGCGGCTCGAGGAGGTGACGAGCGACGCGGAGGCGGACGAGGCGGTGCCCGGGACGCCAGGTGCCGACGACGGCGCTGGCGAGGCCGCGGTGCCGCTCGAGGTGCGCATCGAGGACAAGGAGCTCGTGCAGTTCTGTGGCGTGGTCCTGCAGCTGCTGCACAAGGAGCTGGAGTCCACCGGGGGCCGGGACCAGCCCGAGGACGAGACCTACCAGCTGGAGACGCTGCCCAAGCTTCGCGAGGCCTTTCAGAACCTCGTGGCGTGCTCCGAGGTGCCGGAGTGGCTCTCCGAGAAGGCGGCGCAGCTGCAGCAGGACGTCGAGGCGCAGATGAGCCAGAATGGCTCCATGCTGTCGTCCACGGGCACATCTTCCTTGGGCGTCATCCGCGAGGACGCCAAGGCCGAGTTCGACGGCGGCGTCTCGACGGCGTCCTCGGCCGCATATTCCAGCGCCAGCAGTAGCAGCAGCAGCGCCGCGGGCGGCGCAGGCATGGTGAGCTTCGTCAAGCAGTGCGTGCGTGCCATCGGGATTCTCAAGTCCAAGATTGAGCAGGACAAGGCGGCCATCGCGCGCGCCCACGAGGACCGCGAGCGCGCGGCGGCGGCCGCCAAAGACGAGGCGCGCCGCGAGGCCGAGGCCGAGTGGAAGCGCCGCGTGTCCATGGTGCGTCGCGAGGCCGTGCGTTCGACGCAGGAGCAGGCCTTGCGCGAGGAGGAGGAACGCATGAAGAAGACCGTGGAGCGCGTGCGCGCCGAGGCCGCTTCTGACTTTCAGGCGCGTCTGCGCGAGGAGCAAAAGAACCGCCGCCTCAGCGCGCAAGTCAAGATGACGCTTGCCGTGGAGCGCGTCACCAAGCAGGCCGAGCTCGACAAGCGCCAGGCGCTCTCCGCACTCGCCGAGGAGCTCGAGCAGGAGAAGGAGGAGGCGACGCGCAACGCCGCAGACCTTGCGCGCAAGACGGCCGAGAAGGAGTGGGAGCGCAAGCTGCAGCTCAGTATCCGCGACGCCAAAGAAGAGATCTTTGCGCAGATCCAGCAGCAGCAGCACCACCACCACCAGCAGCAACAGCAACAGCAGCACCAGCAGCACCATCATCTCATGCACCACCAGCAACACATTGAGGAGCAACAAACCGTCTGGGTGGAGCAGCGCCGCTTCAGCAGCCGCAACAGCACGGGCCGCCTGGACATGAGCCGCGAGCTCGGCATGCCCAGCCCCATCGCGCTCATGCCCATGCCCATGCGAATGAGCGGGGGCGCTCCCACGCCTCGCAGCCGCCGCACGAGCAACGCCGGCGGCGGCGCAGAGAACCTCCTCACCAACGGCAGCACCAACAGCGCCAACAGCTCCAACACGACAGCCTTGAGCAACGACTCGACACCGCGACGTTCTCGATCGAGCCGCTCGAGCGACATTACGCCGCGCAGGAGAACGCCGCCCAGCGGCTCCAAGCGCGCCAAGCTGCCCTTCGAAGTGGTCGAACTCACCGTGGTCCCAGGCGAGCTCAAGGGTTCCGCGCTAGGCGGGCGCTATCGCGAGTACACGGTGAGCGCGCTGGTACGCACCAGCGCCGGTCGCGAGCTGCGCACGCGCCGTTCGCTCCGCTACAGTGCGGCGCGCGAGCTTTTTCACGACGCGCTGGCGCGCGAGGCCGAGCTGCACGGCTACCAGCACGCGCTCAACGGCCTGCTTGCCACCTTCCCGCCCAAGACCATGGCAAACAGCAATAGCGATGCCACCGCGGCGGTGCGTGCCAAGTCGCTGCAGACCTATCTGCTTGCGGCTCAGGACACGCTCGCCAGGTTGTGTCGCATCACAAAGTGCAGCCCGGACGTGAACGCGCTCGCCACCACGCTCTTCAACGAGTTTCTCGAGTGAGGCAGTCTCGCGGAATGGCGAAAGCTCGCCACCGGCTGGGCTGGCCGGCCGGCCGCGAACAACCAAAGAGACACGGCCGACGAGCCGAAAGTTATGAAGATTTCAAGTTTTCCCCTCATTCGATGAGCTACATCCATGAGCTGAGTGCATGGGGTTGCGTGCACCGGTAATTCTCCTTGAACGACAGTCTGCTCAGCCTGAGGTTGGCCGAGCGCCCTGAGCTGCAAGGATTCGACATTTGGCCTTTTTGTGAACGAGAGCTGGAGAGTCACAACTGTTGCTTCAACCTCGGAGCGGAGAGCATGCTCCCCGGTTTTTTTGCTGGCTAGGATGAGCCTATGAATGCGATGCCGCCGCCTCCGCCAACCGCACCTTCGACAGCGCTGGCGCCTGCGCGTCTGCCGCCTCCGCCAGCGCCACCGCGGCGCCCGCCGCCGGAGTCCGCGCCGGTGTCCACGCCCTGCCAAAGCGTAGGAAGTTAGTAAGTACTTGCTGCAACCGTGCAACGACAACGACAACTTGAAGTTGACTGTGAGTGAAAAGTGAGAAGCGCCGCCACGCGCGCCGCCCACTGCACGTGCAGCGCAGCGGCGACGAGAGGCCCGGAGAGGGCAGTCCTGATTCGCGGCGCTGCGCGGCGCTGCGCGGCGCGTCGCGGCGCGCCGCGCCGCGCGCGAGACGGCAGCCCGCCCCGAGCGCGAGGCCGGCCACGAGAGAAAGGATGATCGTAGTCTTCGTGTCGCACAAGTGGGGCGACGACGAGGACGGCCGCTGCGCGCTCGAGCAGGCGCGGGAGATCGCCGACTGGCTGAGCCAGCAGGAGGACATCACCGTCATCTTCGACGCGATCGACTCGCACGGCGACATTGACGGATGGATGGTGGACGGGATCGACAGGTGTGACGTCTTCCTCGTGTGCCTGACCCACAAGTACTACGTGGCGGTGAACGCACGCAACAGGGAGGATAACTCCCAGCGCGAGTTCATGTACGCCGGCGCCACCAAGGCGAGTCGCATGCTCCCGGTGAGGATGGAGGCGGCCGTCCCGCGCCAGTTCACCGGCACGGTGAAGTTCGTGCTACAGAACGAGCTGTACCACAACCATGACGCCTACGGCAACGACCTGAGCGCGTCCATGCAAGATCTCGTGATGTTGATTCGCGGCAAGGCTGAGGCCGCCACAGTGGCCATCGAAGAGCGCGCCGATGCACGCATCTTCGTTCTCAAGGGCAACTACGACCCCGAGCGGGTTGGCCGCGAGAAGGCACTCGAGTACGTG
>JABLUY010000155.1:0-65316 GCA_013306675.1 Thraustochytrium sp. TN22 | reverse complement strand
AGTCATCTTCGACGCGGCCCACGCGCATGACGACCTCGACGGGTGGATGGTGGACGGCATCAACAGGTGCGACGTCTTCCTCGTGTGCCTGACGCACAAGTACTATGCGGCGGTGAACACACGCAACAGGGACGATAGCTGCCAGCGCGAATTCATGTACGCGAGCGCCGTCAAGTCGGGCCGCATGCTCCCGGTGAGGATGGAGGCGGCCGTCCCGCGCCAGTTCACCGACATGGTCAAGTTCGTGCTGCAGAACCAGCTGTACCACGACCACGAGGCCTACGGCAGCGATCTGAGCGCATCCATGCACAAGCTCTTGGGCATGATTCGCGCCAAGGCGGAGGCCGCCACGGTGGCCATCGAAGAGCGCGCCATGGCGCGCATCTTCGTCCTCAAGGGCAACTACGACCCCGAGCCAGTTGGCCGCGAGAAGGCACTCGAGTACGTGAAGGAGACTCGGCTCTGGGTCTTCGGCCGTGTCGAGGCCTGGGCGTCCCTGCTCAGGTGGACGACCCGCATCATGGCCATGGTCGGGCCCGCCGGCTTCGGCAAGTCCGTCCTCGTGGCCATTCTCTGCGCCAACGCCGGCCTCCTCGGGTTCGAACCCGCGCCCGACCGGCGCGAGTCGCTGCTCCGGCGCGTCTCCCGGCGCCTCGTGTCGTCCGGCGCCCCGCAGGCGTGGACGATCGGCGCCGTGCACTTCTTCCGCTACGACGACGAGCGCGCCAACGACGTGCTCGTCTGCCTGCGGTCCATCGCCAACCAGCTGGCCGCAGTGGTGCCGGGCCTGCGGGAGAAGCTGCTCGAGACCGTCGCCAGCACGCGGGACATTGACGACCCCGTGACGCTCTTCAAGAGCATCATCGCCGAGCCGTGCAAGGCCGTCGCGCGCCCCCCTAGCCGGGTCATCGTCGCGCTCGACGCGCTCGACGAAGCAGCGCCCAAGCAGCGCAAGAAGCTCCTGCAGATCATCAAGCGCGAGTGGGAGCGCAGCACGCCCGACTGGCTCGGCCTCCTCGTGTCGTCGCGGCCCGAAGACCCCATCAAGGAGAGTCTCGAGCGCTACAGGCCGCTCGTGCTGGAGCTCAGCGACAGGCGCAACCTCGAGGACGTCGACCGCTACCTTCGCACCACCCTCGCCCCGTATGTGGCCACGCCCAGAGCCCTGGACGAGGCGCTGCCCAAGGTGCTGGAGCGCACGCAGGGCCTCTTCCTCTACGCGGCCCTGCTGCTTCGACAGCTCAAGGACACTTACGACAAGGACCCCAGGCTGCTGAGCGCGCACGCTCTGGAGCAGATCTTCCCCAGGAGCCTCGATGGCATGTACGAGGAGTACTTCGAACGCCTCCTCGAGGGCCCGCTTGACGGCGACCAGGACCGCTACCAGGCGCTCCTGGGCGCCATGTGCGTGGCCAGAGACCCGCTTCCCATCGTCCTCGTCGAGGATGTGCTGGGACTTGACAGCAAAACCACCCGCACCATCCTGCGCAAGGCGGCCCAGCTGCTCGACGTGGACGCCGACACGGTGCGCTTCATCCACAAGTCGATGCCAGATTTCCTGCTCGACGAATCCCGCGCCGCGTTGGATCTCGCTGTCGACGCCGACGCCGCAGAGGCCCAGCTCGCGGCGACGCTCTTCAAGCACGCGTACGAGCCCTTCGCGCTCAAGCACGCTGTCTTCCACCTCGTGCGCTGCGGCCAGTCTGCCAACGCCTTCCGGCTGCTCAACAACTTCAAGTGGGTACAAGCAGCCGTCTCCACCGGCGGCACCGACGAAGCAGCCCAGCGCCGCGCCGCCATCGGCTCGCTCCTCCGCGACTGCACCGACGTCGGCATTATGTTCTCCGAGGACAGCGACACGCCCCAACTCCTCAGCAAGGCCATGAACGCGCTCTGCTGGGACCCCAAAGAACTCACCTCCCAAGTGCTTGCACGCCTCCTCCAGGACCCCGACCACCCTCTCGTCAAGAGCATGAAAGGCCATGTGGTCGACAGATGGCTTCGACCTGTACGCCCGTCGCTTCCCCACCCGCGCAGCCCACTTCAGATGGTGCTTGAGGGCCACTCCGACTGGGTCTTGAGCGTGGCGGTGCAAGGGGTCCGCATCGTGTCGGGCTCCAGAGACCGTTCGGTGCGGATCTGGAGTGAGACGACGGGCGAGCTGGAGCATGTGCTGGAGGGCCACTCTGGCGCGGTTCGGAGCGTCGCGGTGCAAGGGGATCGCATCGTGTCCGGCTCTGAGGACCGTTCGGTGCGGATCTGGAACGCGGCGACGGGCGAGCTGGAGCATGTGCTGGAGGGCCACTCTGGCGCGGTCCTGAGCGTCGCGGTGCAAGGGGATCGCATCGTGTCCGGCTCTGGTGACCGTACGATGTGGGTCGGCTCTGCTGACCGTTCGGTGCGGATTTGGAACGCGGCGACGGGCAAGCTGGAGCATGTGCTGGAGGGCCACTCTGGCTGGGTTCTTAGCGTCGCGCTGCAAGGGGATCGCATCGTGTCCGGCTCTGATGACTGTACGGTGCGGATCTGGAACGCGGCGACGGGCGAGCTGGAGCATGTGCTGGAGGGCCACTCTGGCTCGGTCAACAGCGTCGCGGTGCAAGCGGATCGCATCGTGTCCGGCTCCTATGACGGTTCGGTGCGGATCTGGAACGCGGCGACGGGCAAGCTAGAGCATGTGCTGGAGGGCCACTCTGGCTCGGTTCACAGCGTCGCGTTCCTGCAAGGGGATCGTATTGTGTCCGGCTCTTATGACGGTTCGGTGCGAATCTGGAACGCGGCGACGGGCGAGCTGGAGCATGTGCTGGAGGGCCACTCTGGCAAGGTTCTGAGCGTCGCGGTGCAAGGGGATCGCATCGTGTCCGGCTCTGAGGACCGTTCGGTGCGGATCTGGAACGCGGCGACGGGCGAGCTGGAGCATGTGCTGGAGGGCCACTCTGGCGCGGTTCTGAGCGTCGCGGTGCAAGGGGATCGCATCGTGTCCGGCTCTGGTGACCGTACGATGTGGGTCGGCTCTGCTGACCGTTCGGTGCGGATTTGGAACGCGGCGACGGGCGAGCTGGAGCATGTGCTGGAGGGCCACTCTGGCTGGGTTCTGAGCGTCGCGGTGCAAGGGGATCGCATCGTGTCCGGCTCTGATGACGGTTCGGTGCGGATCTGGAACGCGGCGACGGGCGAGCTGGAGCATGTGCTGGAGGGCCACTCTGGCAAGGTTCTGAGCGTCGCGGTGCAAGGGGATCGCATCGTGTCCGGCTCTGAGGACCGTTCGGTGCGGATCTGGAACGCGGCGACGGGCGAGCTGGAGCATGTGCTGGAGGGCCACTCTGGCGAGGTTCGGAGCGTCGCGGTGCAAGGGGATCGCGTCGTATCCGGCTCTGATGATGGCTCGGCGCGGATCTGGAACGCGGCGACGGGCGAGCTGGGGCATGTGCTGGAGGGCCACTCTGGCTGGGTTACTAGCGTCGCCGTGCAAGGGGATCGCATCGTGTCCGGCTCTTATGACCATTTGGTGCGGATCTGGAACGCGGCAACGGGCGAGCTGGAGCATGTGCTGAAGGGCCTCTCTAGCGTGGTTACGAGCGTCGCGGTGCAAGGGGATCGCATCGTGGCCAGCTCTAGAGACGGTTCGGTGCGGATCTGGGACGCGGCGACGGGCGAGGCGCTGGATACCGCTGAGATTCCGAGCTTTAGTAGGGTCACCCCGGTGCCAGCGGCAGTGGAGAGTGGCACGCATGTGATTCTGACCGATGGTGTAGGCTTCACCACTGACGCCGAGGTGTCCGCTTCCCGTCAGGTCGGTGACCTTGTTGTGCTGGGGGACACGAGCGGGATGGTCCACGTGCTTCATGCGTGCGAGTGATTTGGCGATTGAACATCTGGCCCGACACAAGCATCACCAACATTGGACGGCAACTCGGGAGGGACTACGTGGCTGTTTTCTTGCAGGATCCTCGTTGAACTATTAGAAAAACAACGTGCTCAGTTGAAGGGGTGGTGCTTTGATGAGCTGCAGATCCTCTGTGGCGCCTCATCCTGTTCATGGTTGGGTTGGGCCAAGCCTCCTTGAGAGTCTCTCAATCCACGAGAGCTGGCTTGGCAGCAGACCTTGATGGTTTTTGCAGATTCTGAACGCTTTATGATTGTGCGGTCGCAGCTGTTCTTGCGTTGAAGGAGAGTGAACCCTTTCTTTTCGTTTGCTGCTTTCATTCGCACTTGTGAGCCCCGACTGGGCCCAAATACGGCTAGGCTTGACTGTGTGGCTTCTCGTTTCTCTGGAACGATTGGCTGAAGAGACTTATTTTGAACCTCCATCTTCTTTTTCGAATGAACCTCCATCTTCTTTTTTCAAGGGCCTGCCTGGGTTACACCTCCACCTTTGTCAGCAGAGTGAGCTCGAGACGCGCGCGAGGCGCCGCCGCGGCCCGCGCGCTACGTCGCTATCGCTGTTGCTCTTGAACTTGCTGCTGTTGCTCTTGCAGGCGCAGTTGCCGCTCCGCTTTCACAGGCTCTGCTTGGTGAAGGAGCCGAATCGTCCTCAGCCGATGCTTGTCTTTCTTCAAGCGCAGGGCTGCGTTGCAGCGCAACGTCCCCTCATCCGCGGGCAACGCAGGGCGGGCAAGAAAGCCCTGCCCTGCACGGCGTCGCCTTGGTCTCATCTCTCGCCCACACCATGGGTTCGGCGGCGCTTTGCCTCGAGCCTTCATAGCAGTCAGCCCTTCCAACGCCGCGCGCCGCCACGCAGCGCCAGCAGCGCGTGCCGCGCCGCGGAGCCCCTCAGCAGTGCCGCCCGCCGCGTCCTCCTCGTCCTCGTCCGCCACGTCTTCCTCCTCCTCCTCCTCCACCACCTCAGAAGCCTTAGCCTCACGGAGGCCGCGTGGGCGGGCGCGTGCAGCACGGGCACTGTAAGCCACGCGCTCCCAAGTAGCGGCTTTGCTTCCCGCAAGTCGCCCAAAGCCCGCCCCAAGTGCGAGCTGGCCTTTGCGTCCCGCCCTGCTACTAGCTAGCTAGCTCGCTCCCGCCAGCCGCTCGGCCGGCCAGCACGGGCCCGCCCGCGGCGCTCGGCGCGCGCGCGCGGCGCCGCCGCCGCGGGGCGGCCCGCGGCGCGCGGGCGCGGCGCTCCGCCGCCCGCCCCGCAGGCGGCGCGGCGCGGCGCGGCGCGGCGGCGGCGGCGGCGGCCGCGGCAGAGTCTCAGAACAGGCGGCGGCCGCGCGGCTTGCGCCCTCGCTGGCAAGGGCCCCGCGCGCGCGCGCAAGTGCGGAATGGCGCGCGCAAGTGGCGGCGGCGCGGAATAGCGCAGTGGCGCGAGTTTTTCCCTCGACTTGGCAAGGCGCGCTGGCGGCGGCTTGCGGCGCCCGCTCTGGCGGAGAGAGGGCAGAGCCCAATCGATCGGCGATCAAAGCGCGAATCGCGGGCGCGCGGGCGCCGGGGCGCTGGGCGGGGGCGGCGGCGCTCGGCGGCGGCGGGCGGTCGGCGGCGCGCTCGCGCTCGGGCGGCGCGGTCGGCGGCGGCGCGGCGCGCGGGGGCGCGTGACGGCGGCCGCTGCCGGCGCCTGCCTGGCCTGCCTGCTTGCGCCGGGGCCATGAGCGCCAACATGGGCGGCGGCGGCGGCGGGAAGCGCCCCGCGGAGGGCGAGGCGGGCGGCGGCGGCGCGGAGAAGGACAAGGACGGCAAGGGCAAGCGCGCGAAGAAGGACGTCAAGCCCGGGCAGGGCTTCGACACGCGGTGGAAGTTCAAGATCGAGCCGCAGCCGCCCAAGTTCCCCTTCATGGGCGAGTACTTCGACCTGAACATCTACCTGGTGGACACGGACGGGAAGCTCATGGTGGACTACGAGGTGCCCATCACGCTGGAGCTCTTCGTGGAGGGCGAGAGCATCCCCGTGCAGAGCACGGTCGCCTCCTCGCCGTGCATCGAGATCGACCCGACCACGCCGCCGCTCATCGAGCGCGGCAAGGGCTGTGCCGCGCTGCGCGTCAAGGTGCTGGAGCTCTCGCGCACGCGCGGCAACCGCAAGTTCTGCTTCATGGTCAAGCGCCTGGCCGGCCCGCGCGGCACGCTGCCCCGCGAGGTCAGCCCCGTCATGACGCGCGCCATGCTCGTTGTCAACGCGCACATTGTCGTCACCAACGAGATGCCCAAGGTGTGGTACAAGGACCAGGGCGGCCGCGACAAGTGCATCGACATCGACCTCGAGCTGCGCGGCCCCAATGGGGTCATCACCGGCCAGGAGGTGCCCATCAAGTGCGTGCTGCTCTACGAGGACTTCAAGCAGGTCCTGCACCAGGACATCTTGCAGCCCAGCCCCACCACCGTGCTCAAGATCGGCAACTCCGGCAAAGTCCGCGTGCGTCTGCGCATCGAGGACGTCAGCAAAAACCACCAGAGCAAGAACTTCCGCATCCGCATCGAACCAGACACCTCCAACTCCCCGGTTCACTTCGACAAGTCGCCCGACGTCACCGGCCCGGTGCTCGTGCGCAGCAAGCTGAACCGCCGCCAAAAGCAAAAGATCCTGGACCAGCAGAAGGAGGTCGCCGACATGTCCGCGCCAGAGGTCGCGGCCGCCAAGCTCGTCATGCCCAACGGCAAGGAGGGCGTCATGGATGACCTTTCCACCTTCTCGCCGCACCTCGCGTCCGCCATTTGGTGCGAACACGCGCGCGACGCCCTCGCCGGCCTCCAGGTCGTCGCGGCGCGCCTCGTGCACCAGTATGACTCCACCATTCGGCCGCAGGTGCGCGAGGTCCTGGCCAACCAGAACGGCGGCGCCGGCGGTGAGGGCATCTTCGGCTCGCTCGACATGCTCAACCCAGCCGGGGTCCCGCATGAGGCGCGCCAGAACTCAAACGGAGACTCCAGCAACGCGTCAAACCTCAACTCCGCCGATGCGCGCAGCGCGCCCTCCGCGCACGCCACGCACCTTCACCCGGCCACCTCCACTGGCTCCATGCTCCCCTCCACACAGAGCATGGACGACCTCGGCATGAACCCCTTTGGCGGCGCCGCTGCCACCGCCGGCGTCTCGCACATGTCCGGCCCCGACGCTCAGCTCAGCCAGCACGTGCCACCGCAGCAGCAGCAACAGCAGCTTCAGCAGCAACAGCAACAACAGGTGCCCCTCGGCCGCGGCATCTCCACCTTCTCCATGCAGGGCGTCGAGGACTTTATGCGAGGGACCAGCGCGCTCGTGCGCGGCCTCTCACTTACCATCGGCGGCGGCAACGGGGCCGCCCCCGGCATGGGCGGCAGCTTTGGCGGGCCCAGCGACCTGCCGCGCGAGATCTCGACGCTCTCCTTCCCGGGCGAGAGCTTTGGCGGCGGCGCCTCGCTCAACTCCAGGTTCTCCATGGCGAACGCCGGGGGACCCGGCCAGATGGGCTATGGTGCGGCGGACCCCAACAATGCCAACATGCCCTCAGAACCCATCTCCATGCGCACGCGGCGCCAGCGGAGTCGCGGCACCGTCGACGTCGCCTGGATATGGCGCGAAATTTGCGCCGGCAAGGATGGCGCCGTCAAGGGCCTCCCGGCTCTCGACAAGTCCAAACGCCTCGTCGGCTTCTACTTTAAGCTCCACGAGGCCGACGTCGGCTTCCGCCAGCTCCACACCGCCGGTCTCTCATCGCGCGACATCAGTGCCATTGAAGAGCATTTCACGCGCATCCAGCAGCAGCGCTCGCCCACCATCGCCGAGGTCAGCAGCACCGAAGAGGGCTACGATATCGCCAAGGAGTTCTTCCGGACAGTCTCAATTCACTGAGACAAGGCGGCGGCACGCCACTACGCCACACCGCGTGTCAACCCGCATGCATGCATGCACGTTCTCTCAGAGATGCACTTGGCGTCTCTCAATCTCGGTTACGCCCGCTCCTTTTCTCACGCATGCCATGCGCCGGCAACCACGCACGCAACAAACGACCTGCCTGCCCACCTGCCTAGCTTAAATTCCGCGCCCCTGTGAATGAATGACCTGACATAAAAGAGTGAATCGCGCCTTTTCGTGCTCTAGCGGAGGGTACGGGTACCGGTGGTGGTGGTGTGGTGATACCAGGATGGTAGCCATCCAGCACCTCCTTGAGCTTCTCAAGCTCCATCGTCATATCGGGCACGTGGGCGGGAATCGCCATCACCTTGCCCTTGTCTGCTATCTTCTCAACTTGTGCCACCTGCTCTCTCTCTAAGTTAGCTAGCTAGTAGCTAGTAGCAAGAGCTAGCCTCATCAGCGAAGAGCTCCCCGTCCGCCGGGCCGCTCTGCTGGACTCGTCCTTGCGCTGCCAATGCCAAGTTGAGGTTGCTCCTGCAGTGCCTGCAGGTAGGAAACTGTTGTGCTCACTGCACATTGAAGCACTCCGAGTTTGTCTGTCGTTTCTCTGGACTCTCTGAACTCTCAGGCTACCATGTCTTTTTGTCGCTTTCGTGTCGCTTTTGTCGCCGCCTTTCCTTTTGTCCCCCGCCCGCCCGTTGCACCTGGCTGGCATTGCAGGCAGCCTGAGAAAGCGAGCCCCGGCAGCGCGGCACCAACCGCGACTGCAACCAAAACCTGGTTCAAGTTCGTTTCGGCGCTTCGCCGAGGACGAAGTGCGCCTTGGCGTCATGGCCGAGAACGACGGCGTGGAGGCGCTGCGCGAGGTGGAGGCGCTGGCCGAGGCGCTGGTGGCGCGCGCCGACCAAGAGGCGCGCGCGGCCGGCGAGGCGCGCGAGGCATCGCAGACGCGCAGCGCCAGCGCGCTGCTCGCGCGCGTGGACGCGCTCGAGGCCCAGGTCCGTGCGCTCGAGGACGAGCGCCAGCAGCTCGTGCAGCAGAGCGCAGAGCGCGCCAGGGAGGCGCTGCACATCGAGCGCGAGGCGCTTGGCACCGCCATGACCGCTTCGCGCAGGGCGCAGCGCCTGCAGGCGCAGCTCGAAGCCGAGCGGTCCGGCGCCGCGCACCTTAGCGCCCAGCTCGACCGTACGCAGGCGGAGCTCGACGAGTCGCGCGCCTCTCACGAGCTGGACACCTCGCGCGGCCTCGACGTCCAAGTAGAACTTGCACAGCGCCTCGAGCGCGAGGCCGGCCTGCGCCGCGACCTCGAGGCCAAGCTGGAGACCACCGCGGCCGCCCTCAAGAGGGAGCAGGGCCTCCACAAGCGCGCCAAGGAAAAGATCAAAGCCCAGGAAGATGAGTTGATTCGCCTGCAGGCCGTAGCCGCCGACAGCGCCGCGCTCAAGGATCAGGTCGCAGAAATGCGCCGTCTCCTTCGCGCCGTCTCCAAACAAAAGCCGCTCTTCGATCGCATTCACCGCCTCGAACGCCGCCAGGAGGAGACGAAACCATGAACGTCGCCTCTTATTATTATCGCCGCGCGTCCCGCACCGCCACGTGCTTGCCGCCTCCCGCAGGCAGCGTCAGCGTGTACGTGTCGAGCCACCGCACGAGGCGCTCCGCCTCGTCGCGCCGCACCAGCACCGCCGGAATGTGCACGGAACGCCACTCCGACGAGAGATCCTGCGACCCAAACCCACGCGACAGCCGATCTGGCGGGCGGTCGCCCAGGAACGGCCCGCACCGGAATCCGACGTCGCACCCATCTTCCATGTCAACGATGAGCGCCGCTGACGCCCCGGCCTCCTGCAGCCGCCGCACCTTGTCCAGGAGGGTCACGCCTCCGCCGCGGTGCACGATCGTGAGCCGGTCCCTCACCTGGTGGTGGTTTAAGATCGTGTCGCGCGCGTCATTCGGCACGGCGATCGCCACGCGCCCATCCACGTGATACTTGACCGGTCCGTGATGCGCGTCCCACACATCGATCAGCGATCCAGTCTCGTGCGCGTCTAGGCAATTCACGCAGAACGTGAGCCCCTCCGCAAACATCAGCGACGCCTGCAGCCCGGGAATATAGCACTCCGAGCCGTCCTCGGGGCACACCATCTCGTCAAAGAGCGCCTTTCGCCGCTCGTCATTCTTCTCCTCCTCCGACATATCCTCAAATCGTCGCCGCGCAAGGTAGACTTTCCGCTCCTCCTCGTCCTGGAACGCCGGCTCGTACGGCGCGTCGCCGCGCGCCACCGCCTCGTGGTGAAACGAGCTGCCCGGCAACCTGCGCGCGGCGCCGGGCGCAGATGGCGCCGCCGGCGGCCGCCGGCCGCCCGAGACCGAGACCGCACTCGCCACGACGGCGGCCAGCAGCGCCCAGCGCGCCAGCCGCGCCGCGCGCGCGCCGCGCGCCGCCATGCCGCCTCGCCTCTGATTGATTGATTGATTGATCTGATCGCCTGCGCGCAGCAGAAGAGAGGGCGGCACGCGCCACAACTGGCTCGGAAAGAGAAGGCTCGCACACCCCGGTCACTCGGCTCGGACGGCGAACCCAACGGCTTACTTCCTTGCGCTGCTTGCTCGCTCGAGTCCGAGCCGGGCTCGAGGCCGTCGTTTTACAGCGGGCGTCGCCGCGCCAAGCCCTTTCTCGCTTGCGTTTGGCTCTGCGCGTCTGCGCGGCGGCCATGGACTCGCCACCCTCGGACTGGCAGCGCCTGCGCAGGCAGTTTGGGGCCGACTTCGACGAGCACGGTGCGAATCGTGCAGATCAACGTGCGGGGTTTTCTTCACAAGGTGACCACGGCCAGAACTGGCGCGAGCAGCTCGAGTTCCGCCGCAACAGGGATGCCCTGCGCAGCATGACGCACGAGCTCAGCGGGGGCGCGACCTGGAGTGCGAGCTCCTCTGTAGACCCGGGCCTTCACCAGGATGTCCAGGACGTGCTGGACCACCTTCGCAAGAAGAAGATTAGCTACGAGCGCGAGGACGATGATTTGATCGACCACGGCACGGCGGTCTTTGCTCGACTCGGCGTCACGGCGCCCTCGCAGCCACATCGCCTTTGCGAGGACGATGCGGTTCGCGAGAATGATGCGTTTCGCAAGGGCGATGCGACTCGCGAGGACGATGAGGCGCTTTCTGCGTGGGCCCAGCGCGTCTCCAAGCGTCGCGAACGTAAACGTGCGCAAGAGCCATCGCTTGTACGCGGCTGGCTCGCGGACAACGCGCGCGTGGACCAGGCGAAGCGCGAGGCGCGCTCGCCGCGCCGCCGCCCGCGCGCGGAAGAGAATGCCGCGGCCGTCTCGAACTCGACGGAGGTGCCCCGCATCGCCATTCGGAACCCGCGCGCCCCGCGGCAGTCTCTCTTCTCGTGGGAAACGCAACGCTTCGCACGCTCCGACGAGGAGGCTGTCGCTGCCAAGCCGCCAGAACCGGCCAAGCCGGCCAAGAGGGAGCTCCCAACCAGAGCGCAGGAGAAGGCTATGCTCCGTATGGAGGCGCGCAGGGACCTGATGATGCTACGCAGCTTCTTTTTCGCTTGGGCCACGCTCGCTACAAGGCGCCGTGCGCGGCGCGAGGAGGCGCACGCCATGATGCTCCACAGCTTCCAGCGTCGGTGCTGGCACCGCACACTACGGCGCGCAATGCTCCTCTGGGCGCAGCGCGCGCGCACTTTGCAATGCCTCAGGTCGAAGGCCACGAGGAGGCGCACCTTTCTCGCATGGGTGCAGAATGTTAGCGAGCGCCGCGCCGCCAAGTTGCAGGCCCGCATGGACCAGATGCATCGCGACCACTTGCGCATTATAGCACAGCAGGCCGCCATCCACCACCGCGCTCAGCTGCTGCGCAGGACTTGGGCGGCATGGACTCTGCTCGTGAGGCGACGCAGGGCTGCCCGGGCGGAGGCACGGCTGCTCGAGGCCCGCCGTGAGAAGATGGAGCGCTTTCGTGCCCACCTCCGCAGCGAGGAGCGCCAGGAGCAGCTCCAGCAGCAGCAGCAGCAGCAGCAACAACAACAGCAGCAACAGCAGCAGACACTCCGAAAAAAGCGTGGCGAGCTCGACCCTGAAGCACCAAGACCTTTGCAGAGGGCGGCGCCCGTCGCCACGCAAAGGGTGGAGCCTACCAAGAATCGACCGGCACCGCCTGCGCCACCGCCCGAGTTTGTCGCCATGCAGGCACGTGCAGAGGAGCGCAAGACGAGGCGCGAGGACCTTCGTCGCCGCCACGCCGAGCTGGAACTCATGCGGGCCGAGGAGGAGGCCCAGCGCGTCTACGAGGAGACCGCTCGGGTACAGCGCGAGCGCGAGCGCGAGCTGGAGAAGCGCAGAATGGCAAAGGCGCGTCGCGATCAGGAGCGCAAGGTCGAGGAGGGTCGTGAGCGCCTGTCCGCGCTCCACAAGGAGCGCGCCATACTCTGGTACCATGGGCTCAAGCCGTGGAAGTTGCTCGTGCGCGTCCGAGGCCTGGAACTGGCCAAGGCCGCCCGGCACTACGAGCATGCGCTTGTGCGGCGGTCGCTGCGCCACT
This sequence comes from Thraustochytrium sp. TN22, assembly GCA_013306675.1. NCBI lineage: Eukaryota > Bigyra > Thraustochytrida > Thraustochytriidae > Thraustochytrium > Thraustochytrium sp. TN22. The sequence goes on along the minus strand of JABLUY010000155.1, from coordinate 52,994 downwards.
GGGCCGGCGTCCGGCGCTCCATCCAGCTCGTTCGCCAGAAGCAGACTCGGGCGATGGAGAGCGCCGCGACACGATTTCGCCGGCGCGCGCTACTGCGTGTGGGCTGGCGTCTCGTGGCAGAGCGCCACTACCGACTGCAACTCAAGGAGGAGGCAGTGCGCTCCAACCACCGTATCTGCGTCATGGTGGACGCCTGCGAGCACTGGCGCCGCGCCCTGCGTGCCGCTGAGCTGCACCACACACAGGCGGATCTGTGGCACCACGCCCAACTGATGCGCCGCTCGTGGACTGCCTGGATCGCCCTGCTGGAGGCCGGCCGCGACGAGCGAGCGCGCGCCGCTGGCAAGAATCAGATCTGGACCAAGGTGCGCAGCTGGCTCGATGAGGATGCTGACTTGCGCTTCCCCCTCTAAGTTTGCCAAACCCTCGACGCCCAAAGTTAGGATAGGATACAAGTGCTTCGTTGCTTTTATGATAAGATGCGTGCCTTGGCTCAGCTGCGCAGACGATGCGCGAGATCACTGCGGCCCGTCGGAAAGCGGTGCGCGTTGCGATGCATCCAGTCATCGGCGCTCGCCTCGTCAAAGCGCGCCCGGTCGAAAATGACGGCCACAACCTGCTCTGTAAAGTCATCTTCGCGGCGACCCATGAGCAGCGAGACGCCCGGCTTGGCGGACCCGCGGTCGCGCTTGCGATAGAAGGAGTCGAGCTGAAAGTCGGTCGGATTCTGCAACTGCACCTTGCCCTTGTCCTCTGTGGAATTTCCGGCGAAGCGGTAGCGCAGCTCGGGCTCCTCCGGGGCCTGGTTCACAAGGGCCTCCGCGTTGTCGACGGCGCCATCTTCGCTCCGCTCCGAGGCGCGCGAAGCGTCATTCACGCTCGCAGGCGTCGACCGATTCAGCAGGTCACTCTTGCATGCCTCCAGAAGGGCGGATGAGCAGGACTCAAGCTCTGTCCTGACAAGCGCCGGCGGCTTGCCGCGCACTGGCGTCTTCTTGCGCTCTTCGAGGTCCTCTACAGGTGGCTCCGAGACCTCCGCGACGAGGCGATCCTTGTCGAACGGCAGGCCGTCGCGCCGCTTCCGATTCGTCGGCGACTCGCTCCAGGTTGCGCTCGGGTCATGCTTGATGACGCTCTCAATGTCCGAGAAGCTGCCTTTGCGCGTAAACGTGCTCGGGCGGTGCGTGCACTCCTCGCTCTCCTTCTGGGACTGTTGATCACGCAGACGCTGCTCGCGCTCCTTTTTGCGCTTGAGAAGGTACTCCTGGCGCTCAATGAGGTTCATGCTCAGCAAATTGTTCTCCTCGCGGGGCACGCGCGCGCCGCCCATGACGGCATTGCCTGCGCGCCGCAGCTTGCCGGACGCCGCGATATCCGAGTCCGTCTTGCGGCGTTCCATGCGCGACGGCCGCAGCCGCTGCGCTCGCCGCTCTGACTTTTGCTTGCGCACAGCAGGCGGCCGCTCCTGCTGTTGCTGTTGCTGTTGTTGTTGTTGTTGCTGCTGCTGCTGCTGCTTCTCCGTGCCCACGACTTCAACAACCTTGCGGGGCGAGGGGTTGACTGGAGAGGGAATAGTGCCGGCGTCCTCGAACTCTGTCTGTGTCATGGCGTCCCGCGGCGTGGGCTCGGAGTTGTTGCCGCTCCCGTGCGGCAGCTCGTCGCTCTGAATCATGCCGGGAATCGCCGGCTGCGTGAGTGCGCCAGGCTCGCACGTCTCCGGCGAGGCCGGGTCTTGCTCGGAGCGCTCTTGCTCCTGCAAGGAGGCCAAGGTGCGCGCGACTTCGACCTTTGCCAGGGCAGTGGCCTCGGACTTGATGGCGTCCTCCACGTGCAGTGGCGACCCGGGCACCTCGCTCAGCTCGATGCAAATGTGTAGCCAGCACCTGCGATTGCGCGCCTCGTTCCCGGCGGCCGCCGCTTGGTCGCCTTCGCGCAGCATGCGCTGGACGAGCGCGACGGCCTCATCTTCCACGCCCAGGTGCAGTGGATTGGCACGCAGCCAGTCGCGGACCTCGCCGGACCGCTCTGCCCACCAGTCGAGCTTGCGCACAGGGCTCTTGCTCGCCCCTGCTTGCTGCTGGTGCTGCTGCTCCTCGCGGTCGGTCTCCACGGGCGATGCCGACGCTCGCTTCCGGCTCAAGAAAGGCCTGCGCCCGCCACGAAAGCGCAGGCCGTCCGGCGTGAGCATGGCCTCCCTCGGCCCGAGCTGTGCCTCGGCCTGCATGCCTCGCTTGCCGCCTCGACCGCGTGCCACTCGCGTGCCGCCCGCGCGAACCTGACTTGCGCCTTGCTGCTCCTGCTGCTGCTGCTGCTGCGGCGGCGGCGGCTGCAGCAGAGCGCCAGCCGCTGCAGTCGTCGTCGTCGCGGTTGCGTTGCATCCGAGACTTGAGACACGGGAGGACAGCCTAAATTTATGTTAGCGAACGGCTCTCCTTCCCTATCATCAACATCCTCGTGCCAAATTTATCTCCTTGGCCCTCGCGTGTGTACGCACGCTAGAGGCCTGTGCACCGCCGTTCGAGATCCACCAAAGGCCATTGGTTGGTATTGAGGAGCTGAACGGGTCAGGCTTGGCCGGAATAATCTGTCGATTAGCGTCGCCTCCAGTCACGGTCACGGTGAAGAGACAAGAAAATGCGAACCACGGGTGTGCACTCAAACGGTGCGCGCACTGCGAAGCACCACTCGCACTCACCCGCCTCGCCTCTCACCCGGCCTCATCCGGACGGAGCACGCTGCCAGCTGTCAAGTGCAATATAGAGCGCGCGCGGTCGGGCGCGCGGCGACGCGGCGCGGCACACGGCCGCGCGGCGTCGCAGCGTGGGCCCATGACCGAGGCGCACCGAGCGGCGGCGCCGCTCGGCGGCTCGGGGCTTTCCATCCGAAGGGGCATCAATGAGGCCATCAGCGAGTACAAGCGAAAGCAGCGGCACAAGGAGCGCGTGCGACTGGAGCGGAGAAAGCGCAGGGCCGAGGCGGCGAGGCCGCGCAAACAGACCGCGGGCGACCTGAGCCGTCTCGACGAGGGCCGTGGTGGTGGCGATATTGTTGGCTTGCTCGACTCGGATGGAGACGGCGCGATGCGCGAGCAGGATGAGGGCGGCGTGGTCCCTCCGCGTGACGAAAAGACAAGGCCCAGCGCAGAGGAGGCGGGCGACTTCATCTTCAAGACGCGTGGGCCGACGCTGCCGTGCGGCTCATCAGAGCACGACAGCTCAATGCTCATGCACCAGAGCCGCTGGGGATCCACGCTGAGCGGCCTCCCGAGTATTATTGTGCCGCAGGCGCCCGCGGAGGCTCCGGCGCAACGCAACCAGCAGGTCTCTCCGACGCCAAAGCAGAGCGCCAAGCGCCTCGCGCAACCTGTGCCGGGGCGCACGGCGCGGCGACGGCCACCAGGAGCCGCCCCAGAGGGCGAAGGCGGCCTTCGGTCCCGGGAAACACGCGTGCAGAGCCTCAAGCCGGAACGTGAACTCAAGGTGCTGCCCAAGGACGATTCTTCTCTCGCGGCACGGCCCTCCCAGCGGTCATCGCAGCGCCTTTCGCACATGGCGCAGCGGAGACCCTCTGTACAGCGGCCCAAGCTGTCGTTCTCGATGCGCAAATCAAGCATTAAGCTGCGGCAGACATCCTCGACAGAATCGATGGCCTCGCGTGTGGACGTGCAACTCACACATATGAATCGCGCGACACTGCAGGAGGAGATTGAGCGGCTGGTCCGGGAGAACGCGGACTTCGCCAAGAACATGGCGCTTCTCGAGGAGTCCTCGCACAAGCGACAGGAGGACCTGACGAGCGTGTCTCTCTTGCTTCATCGGGAGACAGAGGAGACCACGCGGCTGGAGATAGAGCGCGAGACTCTTTCTGTGCAAGCGCGATCTTTACAGGAGAAGATGGCAAGCATCCAAGAGGCGCACGCCGCAGAGACATTCAAGCAGCGCCAAATGCAGAAAATGGTCCTCCGCAGCATGGACTTGCGCAATCTAGCCAAGCAGCAAGCGGAACGTTTGAGGGCCACTGTAGACGCTGAGGCAACGACCCTGGAGCTGAACGAGCTGCGCGTTAAGGTCGCCAAGGCGCAGCAGGATCTAGAAGGCCTCCACTTGAAGCGCGGTGCCCTGAGCCGTGACCTGGACAAGGCGCGTGAGGAATACAGGAGCAAATCCGCAAATCGCGCGCAGATTCTGTCCGAAGTGCAGCAGCTACGTATCCTGCAGATCGACACGGCGTTGCGGCGCAAGGAAATCGTGATGCTGGCGCAGGGCAACGTGTCCAAGCGGCAGGAGCGGCGTCTGCGGCACACGTCGCAGGTGAACGCGAAGCGCAAGGCGGCAACGGAGGGCGTACTGGCCAACATGCGATGCAGCGTCTCGCGATACCAAAAGACGATCCGCAAGATTCAGCAGGCCACCGGCATATGGGATGTGAGCACGGTCGTGGACCGCTTCTTCTCGCAGGAGTCCAAACGCGCACAGCTTGAGAAGGACCTGCAGGAGACGCGCGACCGGCACGCGGCGCTCCAGCAGCGTCTCGCCCAGTCCACCGCGCAGCTCCTGCATGCTCGCGAATATGGCGTGGACTCGTCCGGGCAGGATATTGCGGACCTTGGCATGCTCGAGACGCAGGTCAGTGAGAGCAGTGCGCGCATGCGCTACCAGCAGGGCAACTTCCGCTCGGCGTATCGTCTCATCCTGTCCCTCATCGAGGGATCGCTCACGCTCGCGCGCAGTCTGCAAATCCCTGTGCCCGCCGACCTGGCCCATTTGCCGCGTCCGGAGGATCTCGACTCGGTGAGTGTGGCCAACGTCTGCGGCAAGGCGGTCAGGAGCCTGCTGACGGCGGTGCTGGACCGCCTCGTCTATATTTTGCAATACGCCCCGGGCACGCGTAGTGATGCGAGTGCGCTCGAGGCGGCCGGCCGCGAGGTCATGGGCATTGCCCTAGGCGCCAAGCCTCGTGCGCCCAAGGCCCGCCTTGTGCAAAGGGATTCAGGGCAGCTATCGCCTGGCGGCGTTCCACATTCCACAACTGCTGGCGTCGCCGCGTCGCTCGCGCAACGTCCCATGTCGCCCACGGAGTCAGAGATGCTGGAAAAGGTCGAGCGCTCGCTAAATTCGATCCTGGTCAAATCGACCACCATGCGTATTCCTGTGGAGTCGAACCCGAACGTGCGCGTCAGGTCCAGCGGGGCGGCCGAGGAGCACCTCTCCAAGCAGTCCTCGCACGGGGCAGCCGTGCGGAGTCGCAACCGCATGCGGTTCAGCAACAGCAGCAACAGCGGCTCCGAAGGTAGCGGCAAGAGCCGTGGCGGTCGGCGGTCAAGCGCGGCTGATGACCGCAACATTGCAATGGCGGACTCGCACCAGAGCACCAACACAACGAACTCCGAAGGCGTCGAGAGCGACGACGAGTCGACCGCCTCGGATCCGGACGCGGAGGAGTCGTGCTTTCGCTTCCTGCGCAAGGGCCCTTCCGTGGAGAACGAGGACGCTGTGCGCAACGCGGTGCGCGGCTACCGCCGCCGCCGCGACACAGGCGAGCCAGACGGGGAGGAGATGCACGAATTCATGCAGCATAATCGCATGCTCTTCAACCTCCTGGGCTCCAGCCGCGCCCAGTACGGCCACCCCGAGGCCATCGCCGCGTCTGACCTGTACAAGGACGTCCTGCGCAAGGATATGTCTGTTCCGTGCTTCTCGCGCAAGGACGTAAAGGCGCTCTCCTCGCACCTTCTTCGCCAGGACAAGCAATCAAAGACGCTCGCCGGTAAAAATGGCACGCGCGAGCTCAATCGTAAGCAGAGCACTCTCACGCGTCTGCGCTCTAGCAACGCGTCCAAGATGAGCCTTGTACCCGGCGCGGCGGCGGCGGGCAGCGTCGCCTCCTCCTCCTCACCCATGCGCACCTCACAGGTGCGCCACAGCTCCCTCCTCAGCCCCACTCTATATCAATGACAGATTGATGTGACTTATTGCTTCTTCTCTCACTTTCTCTCCCTCGCCCTGTTGGTCCCTTGCTTTTTGTATCGGAGAACGTCAAAGTTCGCTTTTGACGACGCAGCGGGTGTGTACCGCGCGGACTCGGTCCGAGTCCGAGTCAGTCGGTGCCGCGGCGACAGCAGTGCAACTCGAAGCGCGAGGTGACAGCGGGTCGACGCGACGCGAGCAGAGCTTTCAAGAAAGCAAGCACGTTCTTCTTCTTGGTGTCGCGGTCGCTGCGGTACCAGCGCAGGGAATAAGAAAAGGGCGGGCACCATGCCGAACGAAATGGCGCAGCACCTGTACAAGGATGGGCACGTGAACCACAACTGGCAGCAGTCGCGCTTCTTGCAGGAGGCTTTCGCGTCGGAGGACGCGCTGCGCGAGGAGGTGGAGCGATATGGGCAGGCGCGCCCGAAGCGCAACCGCATGTTGGACTGGCACGATGGCAGCAGCGCGCGGTCAGCCGGGTCGGCGACGGGCCGCGCGCGTCCGGAGGGCTCCATGTCGACGAGGTCCTTCACGGGGCGACGATCGGGGCGGTCATCATCGTCAAGGAGCTCCTGCACGTCGTCGTGCAGCTGCCGATGCGGCTCCAGCGCGCGAACCGGGCGGTCGTCGGCTCGGTCGCATGGGTCGTGCCGCAGCAGCCTTGCGTCCTCGGACTGCTCCAGCTACTGCAGCTGCGACTGCCATAGCGAGGGCGAGTGGTCTGATGCGTACTCCACGGGGCGGTCGTCGGCGTTGCTCACGGGCCGCACGGACTCGACGCAGCGCGTAGACGCGCTGCTCTCGCGCAAGCGGCGGCTGGAGGCTCAGCTGCACGCGCTGGAGGAGGAGCTGCAGGAGACCACCTCGGTGGCCGCATCGGCGCGCTCCGGCAAGAGCGCGGCGAGCAAGTAGCTCGCAAAGCATTGCGCTTCCCTTCTTTTTCTCTTTCCCGTGATACAGAATACAAGTTTCATGTCAGGCAGTACCGGCCTGAAGCGCGGCGATTTTCAGCGGCAATAGCTCGGCGAGGTCCTCGCAGATGCTGCGCTCGGTGGCAAAGGCCTTGGAGCCAGGGTGCAGGCGCTCCTTGGCGAGCTCAGCAGTCCGCTTGGCGAACTTGAGCTGCTCTTGCAAGAAAAGCACACGCGCCGGCACGGAGCGCGGGTCGGGTGGGACCATCTTGCCGTAGGCGTGCATGGTCCAAAAGTGTGCCGAGAAAAAGGGCACGAGGAAGGCTTCGGCCGCAGCGCTGTCATCGTCGGCACCGTCCGGGTCTTGCTGACGGTCGCGCTTCTCGGCCTCCTCGAACATCTTAATGAAGTGGCCAAAGTACTTGACGGCCTTCATGGCGTTCTGGTTGATCTTTTGGATGGCAGCCGGCTTCATGAAGAGCATGCGGTCCTGGGCGTCCTTGGCCTGCGGCGGTGCGGCGAGGCGATCTTCCGCGTCGAGCGCCATGCGTGCTGCGTTGCCAAGCTCGAAGGCGACCTCCTGGTGCTCCTTGATGTAGATCTCCGGGTTGAGGTCATCAAGCAGGTGCGCAAGTAGCTTCTGGCGGCGGCTCTGCATGGCCAGGAATCGGCGCGGATCCTCCTCAAAGTCGCTCAGGTCCTTGTAGAGGCGGCTCTGCGCCTGGAGAATGCTCACGTGCGTGCCGACGTAGCCGTCCAGCACATAAAATCGTTTCGCCTGCACGAAGGAGGTGTTGGCGAGGTTGAAGAGATCGCGCGCGCTTTCGAAGCCCGTCACCGCCTGCACGGCGCACGGTACAATGTCGTCCTTCGCACGTCCGTCAAGCGAGTGCTGGTCGTTTACAAAGGCGGCCTGTGCGTCGGCGCTGGTCCACGCAGAGGCCGGGTCGTCTGCGATGGCCTCGCCCCGGTGTGCGGCAGAGGCGCGGCGCAGAATCTCCGCATATAGCTGCCCGCGAAAGCGGCCGAGGTCGGCGCGCTGCTGCTCAAAGTCCTCGCCGACCTGCTGCGCGTCGTCGAGCGCGTCGAGCGCGCGGCCCGCCGCGCAGATGCAGTGCGAGGCGACGCGGGTGGCGCCGCTGGCGAGGAAGAACGAAGACAGGCCGAGCGCGTTGGCCGCCCAGCGCAGCGGCTCATAGGCGTGCCCGAAGGCCTCCTGGCGGCGCAGCGTGCGGCCACAGAGTTCGGCCGCGTCGTCGGCGCCGCCGGCCTCGCCGATGACCTGTGCCAGGAAGAAGAGCGTGCTCGTGTACTCCTCGAGGCGGTTCTCCGTGCCGAAGCGGCGCTCGGCGAGGGCACGGGCGCGGCAAAGGAACTTGGTAGCGCGGCGCGTACCCTCGGCGCGGTGCGACCAGAGGATGCCAAGGTAGTTGTAGGCGCGCATGAGGTGCTGGACGGCGCTGTCGTCGAGCGCCTCGTCGAGCGCGCCCAGGACGTCCGCCGCGTCTGCGGGCGCACGGGCGTCGTCGTCGAACGCGGCTTCCAGCTCGCCCCACGACTGCGCACCCTCCAGCGCGGCGGCGCCCTGCCTAATGCTGCGCTCCCCGTCCGCATTCTCCTCCGTCAGGTACATGTTGACGCCAATGCGCACGCGCAGCATGGCGGCCTCTGCCTCGTCCTTCATCTGGCCCAGCGCCTTCAAAAGCACCTCCCTGGCCGCATATTTCGCCCTGTACGGCTCGCTCGCGGGGCTTTCCTGCGCCTCCGCCTCCTCCGCCTCGCGCACCGCGCGCGCGAAGGCCTCGGACCTGCCCAGGAGCTGGCGCTCCAGCTCCTCCCCCAGGCCTTGGTCGCCCGCGCGCGTCCCAGCCGCCTCGCCGCGCCCAGCCGCGCCCTCGGACGTCGCGGGCGGCGCGGCGGGCGGCGCCGCGACGTCCTCCTCGGGCGCGCTCATGCTCGTGCTCGCCCGGCGCGGGCCGCGGAGCTCCGCCTCGGGCCTGCTGCCGATTTGAATTCGAATTTGGTCGACGCCTCGGATGGAGGCGCCCTGACCGGCATCGCGACGGTTGCCGCCCGCCGCGCAAGTGGGCTATGACGCGCGCGCGCAAGTGGCGCTCCCGCGCGCGCAAGTGGCGCTCTCGCGCGCGCAAGGGCGCCTGCCGCCGCGCAAGTGGGGCTTTCGCCTGGGGCAGGCGGGCAGCCAGGCAGCCAGGCAGCCAGGCAGACCCCGTTTGGTCGCGGCGCGCGGGCGCGGAGGCGGCGCGGCGCGGCGCGTGGCGGCGCGTGGCGGCGCGCGGCGGCGGGATGAAGGTGCGCGTGGTCAAGTGGCAGGCCGTGGCCAACTGGAAGTGGAACGTGGACGACGACGTCTGCGGCATCTGCCGGTACGTGGGGCAGCAAGGGCAAGCGAGCACAGGGCCGCGCCGCTCGTACAGGGCCGCGCCGCTCGTGGTGATGTTGTGCTGGGCGCTGCGGATGGGAGACGGCGGAACTGACGGATGCGAGGCGAGTGACAGGATGCCATTTGATGCGTGCTGCCCGGACTGCAGCGTGCCGGGCGACGAGTGCCCGCCCGTGTGGGGCGAGTGCAACCACGCGTTCCATATGCACTGCATCGTCAAGTGGGTGGAGGCGCAGCAGAATGCGCGGCAGCAGTGCCCGATGTGCCGCGCCGACTGGGTGTTCCGGAACTGATGGCATGCGGCGGGGCGACGGACGGACGAACGGACGGTGGGCATCTCGATTCAATCGAACTGGGAGTTCTACGAATTAGATGAACGCGGTCCGAGTCCGAGTCACACGCGAGTCGGCAGCAGATGTTGTTCTCTCCTTTACGTACGTAAATCACCATACCATCCAGCCAGCCTGAGTATGGAAGCAATCAGGCGTCAGCCTGCACGATGGCGCAGAGGCGCGCGAGGAGACCGGCAAGCTGGAGGTTGGACTCCATGCCCTCGAGCACGCGCATGTGTGTAACGCCGATCTCGCGAATGTAGCTAAGTTTGAGAGGCTCTGGCACTCCCTGCTGCGCCTTGGTAACCTTGAAGAAGGTGTTGATGAGGTCGGCGGCGGCGTAGCCGTGGCGGTAAAGCTCGTCGAGCTTGCCGGTGGCCGTGTCGATGTCGCCCTTCATGCAGGCGCGCACGATGTCGGCGACGACGCCCGGGTGCGGCTGGTCGCAGACCTTGAAGACGTTGGCGTCCGTGACAGAGCCGAAGCCGGCGTGCGTGGACTGCAGGTTGTTGAGTGCGTTGCGCATGTCGCCCTCGGCTGTGAAGATGATGGCCTCGAGGCCCTTCTCCGTGGTGGCGATGCTCTCCTTCTCGCACACGATGTTGATGCGCTGCAGCACGTCCGCATCGCTGAGGCGGGAGTAGCGCAAGATGGCGCAGCGGCTCTGGATGGGCTCGATGATCTTGGAGCTCGTGTTGCAGGCCAGCGCGAACCGCGTCGTCGATGCGTACAGCTCCATGGTGCGGCGCAGCGCCTGCTGCGCCGCCGACGTCATGCTATCGGCCTCGTCCAGGATGATAATCTTGTGTGCGCCACGCGGCAGCGTCACCTTCTTTTGCGCAAATGCCTTGATCTTGTTGCGCACAACGGCGATGCCGCGGTCGTCCGAGGCGTTCAGTTCCAGCACCGCCTCCTTGTACGCCGGGCCCAGCATCTCGTGCGCCAAGCACAAAATGCTCGTCGTCTTGCCCGTGCCAGGCGGGCCCGCGATGATGATGTTTGGGCAGTTGCCCTGCTTGGCGATGACCGCCAGCCGCTTCACCGTCTCTTGGTTGCCAACCACGTCGACCAACTGCGGCCGGGAGGAGAAGCACAGAAGTGGAGGGGTGAGGACGTTAGTTCCGGACGACGCTCGCCGCGCGCACGAGCCAGGGCTCCACGTACCTTGCGCGGCCGATACTTTTCGACCCACGGCATTTCGGGCGGCTTCATGGCCAAGGCGGCGAAGCTGCTGCCGCCCGCGGCGGACGACGACGAGGAGGAGGAGGAGGAGGACGACGACGAGCTCGCCATGGTGTGCGTGCCGCGCGCCGCGCCGCGCGCGCTAGCTCTCCAGCTCCGGCCCCGCGCCGCGCTCGCGTTCTGTTTTGCTTGCTTGCTTCCTTGCGTGCTTGCTTGGCTTGGGCGCGCGGTCGTTAGGCTCTCTCTGGCTTGCAAGCTCGCGGACTCGGACTCGCCGGCGAGAAAGGCCTACCTCTCTACTAGCTCTAGAGCTCTAGCCTAGCCTAGGCTAGAACACCGGATGATCGCTTCAGAGCAACGACGCGGAGTGGATTGACTTATTTCCTGCACCCTGGCCCACGAGAGGCGCTCCAGGTTAAAATATTTTCTTTGGCCTGCAGAGCCAATGCTGCTTCTTCAGCCAAACAAAGGCACGAACAAAACAGTCAAGACGATGAATGTAAGGCTCCTTGATGCATGGAATGTGTACTACCGTAGCTATGCTCTCTCGGGGCGCGCGCAGCTGCAGTTCTGGAGGGAAAGAGGGTAAGCTTCCGAGCGCACGGTCTTGGTTGGACGCGACAGGAAATCTTGTTCACAGTGATCAAGCGAATTTGCGTCGCACGCGGAGACGGGACGAGCGACGACACTTGTCTCGCCGGGCAGGTCAGGCCGCAGGACCAGAATGTCTCTGAGCGGCGATTTGCCCGTGGGTCTGCAGCGGCTCAGGCCTAGTAGCGGTGGTGCCTACGGCGGCGGAAGGAGCCGTCCGAGGACCAGCTCGAGTCGGAGTCGGAGTCGGAGGAGTCCGAGGACGTGTAGGAGCCGGAAGAGCTCGTCGAGGAGGACGAGTCCGAGAGCGAGGAGTCCGAGTCAGACTCCGAGGATGAGGACTGCGAGGAGGAGTCCGAAGAGTCCGAAGAGTCCGAGGAGTCCGAGGAGTCGTACTTGCCACGGCGGTGGCGGTGGTGGCGGCCATCGCGGCTGCGCGAGTGGGAGCGGTGCTTGGAGCCGTGGTGGCGGTGGCGGCTCGAGCTGGAGGCGCTGCGGTGGCGGCGGCGGTGGTGCTTGCGCTTGGGCTCCTCCACCTCGATTTCCCAGGCGGCGGTGCGCGCGATCTTGCGCATGTCGTAGCGCGTGAGTGAATTGTCAATGATGACCGGGACGCTCCTGATGCGGCCCTCGTTGAAGGCCCAAAGGAGTTGGTTGTCGGTAGGCGAGAGCGCGTAGAGAGCTTTATTCTCCACGAAGCAGCGGATCGCCGGGATCTCGTACGGGTCGATCTGACGGTCGTGCAGGTCGTCGGCGAGCGCGTCGAGCGAGCGGCCGTCCTCGAGCTCGCTCGAGATGGTCGGCACTGTGTAGGAGATGGCCTTGGGGTCCGCCTCGTAGCCGGCGGTGTCCAGCATGTTGGACAGCGCCTGGCCGGTCTCCCAAAAGTAAGACCTATCTTCCATGATGGCCAGGTAGCTGTCGCTGTCGGGCGCCAGTGCCAGTGTGTCGATGGCCATGTGGCGGTCCTTGAGCAGCTTCTTCAGCGACCGCTTCAAGGGGCCGCCGTAGACCTGCCTGGCGTTGCCGAACTGCAAAAAGTACGCGCCGTCCGCGCCGAGCGCGACGGACGTGACGCCGGCGCCGCGGCTCGGGTGCCGATGCCTCTCCGCGGTCAGGTCGGCCTTCAGATCAGGCGGCACACGCAAACCGAAGGAGCCGCCCTTGCCGAAGCCGACGTACGAGCCGTCTCCACCAAAGGCGAAGTCGACGATGGGCGAGTACTTCTTGATGTACTTCTTCAATTGCGAGTCTCCGTCAACGTCGCAGTAGCCGTCCTGGTAGCCGACCACGTAGCTGTCCTCCGAGAAGGCCACCAGGTTGATAAGCCGGTGCTTGCGCCGGTACTTGGACGCCGTGTGCTTGTTTAGCAGCTTTTGCAGGTTCTTGGGCACGTTTTGCGAGAACCGCGGCTCGCCCTTGTCCGTCACCAGGACCCACGACTCGTTGGGGCCCAGCGCGGCCACGCTCAGCTTCATCATCTTGCCCTTTTGCCCGGCTGTCTACGTGTCCTGCTCTCGCCCGGGCAGCCTGCACCACACCTCTCCTTCTCCTCGCGCTCCTTGCCGCGCCTCGCCGCGCCTTGCCGCGCCGCCGCCTCGGCCTGGCTGGCTGGCTGGCTGGCTGGACAACTGGCACAGCCCGTCCGTGTGCGCGTCGCCTCTTCGCGCGTGCGCTAGCTCGCTGGAGTCTGCCGGCCCTGGCAGCGCGTGCGTGCGCGAGTGCGTGCCCTTGCCAGCTAGCCAGCCGGCCGGCCCCCGCTCGCTCGCCCGCTCGCCCGCCCGCCCGCCGCCCGCTCGCCCGCCGCCCGCGCGCTCGTCTCGTCCGCGCGAGCGCTCGCCGCCGCCGCCGCCGCCCGCCGCCGCGCTAGCGTTCTGCCGCGCGCCGCTCGCCGCGCCGCGCACTCGCGCGCGCGGGCCCGTGCAGCCGGGCAGGTAGCCTAGCTAGCTAGGTCTCCTCTCTCTCTCTCTGCGCCAACACCCGCTGCGCGATCGATTTTCGAAATGGAACGCCGCCGGCCGCGCCGCGGGACGCGCCGCGCGCTCGCCCGGAGGGGCAGGCGGGCGGCCAGGCGCGCAGGCAGGCGGGGGGAGCGGGGGAGGGCTTGCGCCGCGTCGCGCCGCGCCGTCCACCCCGTCGCCCGCCGGGGGCCTGGGCTGTCGCGGGCGCGATCGATCGATCGATCCACCGTGACGGGCGCTCGATCGGGGTCTGTCTGTAGCCCCAGTGCTCGTCTCCCGTTGCGCGCGCATTCCGCACTTGCGCGCCGCCTTTCTTCACTTGCGCCGCGCAGGGCGCCACTTGCGCGCCGCCGCCGCAAGTGCCGCGGCCGCCTCGCGGGCCCACCTTACGCGCCGCCTGCTCCGCGCGCCTCTGCCGCGCCGCGCGCCTGCTCCCGCGCGCCTCGCCTCGCGCCGCGTCCGCCTTAACCCCCGCCGCCCTTAGGCCGCTTTCTGCCTGCGCTTTCGACCGCTTTCCGCGGCCGCAGCAGGCAGGCTGGCCGCCGCTCCAGCCAGGCTCCGCCTCGGCCCGCCTCGCCCGAGCCCTCCCGGGTCGCGCCGCCCCGGCCGCCGCCCCGCGCCGCCCGCCCGCCGGCGCGCCACTCGAAAGGACGCGCCAACCGCTGCGGCGCGGGCTGCGCCCCCGTGGGCTCGTGCCGGGTCCGTGCCTGACTCTGAGCTGAGCTGAGCTGAGCTCGCAAGTGGATTAGGCCGCGCTTTGGGCCACTTCTCTGGGCGCGTCGCGGACGCGTCGCGGACGCGTCGCGGACGCGCCGCGGACGGTCGTGGACGGTCGCGGACGGCGCGTCGCGGACGGTCCGGGGCGCGTCCGGGACGCGGCGCGGCGTCCGAAACGCGCGGCGCCGCCAGTGGCGGCGACGGCGATGCGCAGAACTCGAGCCCGCGCGCGGGCGCGGCGGCATGAGCGCGCGGCGCGAGGGCGGCGGCGCGGCGCGGCGGCCGCGGCGCGGCCGCTCCGCACGCGCGCCAGCCGCGGAGCGGGGCGAGGCGGATGAGCCGGAGCGGCGCGAGGCGGCGACGCGGGCTGCTGCCCGTGCGCAGCGCGACTCCGCCGACGACGCTGCTGCTGCTGCTTCGGCCTCCTCCGCGGGCGCGCAGACGACACAGCTGCCCGCGCCGCCGCGCTCGCCCGCGCGAGGTGGCCAGACTGCAGCGCTGGCGAGGGCTGCGGGCAAACGACCGAGGAGGACGAGATCTGCACGGTTGGCCAGCGACGCGAGCGCCGAGTCGCCAGTAGACAGCAGCGACGAGGAGAAGGCCATGCGCCTGCCAGCAGCTGCGCCACCTGCCCTTCCGCGGAGAATCAAGCTGGAGAAGTCGGCTACCGCGGACGAGCCCGCGGTCACGAGCGTGTCCGAGCGCGGGCCGAAGGCCAAAACCAAGGCCAAGACCAAGGCCAAAACCAAGGCCAAGGAGATGCCTGCCAAGCGTGCTGCCAAGCCAAGTGCCAAGCAGGCTGCGTCAAGCTTTCTGGACGAGAGCGTTGACAGCAGCGACGAAGACGCGGCACATGGGCACTTGCAGCTTTTCGGCCAGGAGCCCTTTGTTGACAGCAGCGACGAGGAGCTTGCCACTGCACCTGCGGAGCCTGCCAAGGGCAAGTCCAAGCCTACCAAAGGCAAGGCCAAGCCTTCCCAGCACGGACTCAAGCCACCCAAGAGCGAGCCAGTACCCGCCGAGGACATCCTCGAGGCCCTCAAGGACGAGCCCGGGCCTGCCAAACAGGAGCTTGCCAATTCCGAACCTTCTGCTGCCCGCGAGGAAACTACGTCCTCTGCCAAGCCTGCCAAGGCGACCCTTTCTGCCGAGGAGGACAAGCGCGACAATGGCGACAGGCCGAAGGAGCAGATTGGTCCGGTCGACAGCTCTGACGAGGACCACGAGAGCATCGTGAGTGGGCCTCTCAAGCCAAGCCCAACTTCGAGCCATGATGCGGCAGGCCCGACAGTGGACAGCAAGTCAGTTCGCTCCGCTGGAAAGAACTCCCCCAAGCCGGCCCCGGACAAGAAGCGCGCGGCCAAGGCAAGCTCAGACGAGCAGGTTGCAGCAAGGTCGATCTCCAGCAAGCAACGCGAGGCCAAGGCAAACTCAGACGAAGCTGATGCGGCAGACCCGACAGTGGACAGCAAAGCAGTTCCCCCCGCCGGAAAGAACTCTCCCAAGCCGGCCCTGGACAAGGAGCGCGCGGCCAAGGCAAGCTCAGACGAGCCGGTCGCAACAAGTCCAAGCTCCAGCAAGCATCGCGAGGCCAAGGCAAATTCAGGCAAAACTCGTGCTGCTCCGTCTTCAACAGGCCCCACTTTGCCCGCTGCGCAAGACGCATCGCCTGGACCTCACCCGGACCCCGACTCTGAGCGGGTTGAAGCGTCTGCACTCACTCAAGCATCCGTGCCTGAGTCCCTTCAAGCTTCAGAGCCAGCTGAAGCGCCTCAGCGAAGCGAGACGCTTTTGCCGAGCGAAACGCCAGGAATCGCTCAAGCGCTTGAACCAGCGGAGTCGCGCTCAACAGCGCAAGGCTCGTCCGAGACTGTCCAGGAAGTCGCCCAGGCTTCAACTGCTGAGGTGCCGACACAAGCTCAAGCGCCCACGGAGACGGCGCAAAGTGAGGCGCCGACGAAGACGGCGCAAAGTCAAGCGCCGACGGAGACGGCGCAAAGTCAAGCGCCCACGGAGACGGCGCAAAGTCAAGCGCCCACGGAGACTGCGCAGGCTCAAGTGCCCACGGAGACTGTGCAGGCTCAAGTGCCCCCGGAGACGACACAGGCTCAAGCGCCGACGGAGACGGCGCAAAGTCAAGCACCGACGGAAACGACGCAGGCTCAAGCGCCGACGGAGCCGGCGCAAAGTCAAGCCGCAACGGAGACGACGAAAAGTCAAGCCTCAACGGAGACGACGCAAAGTCAAGCGCCAACGGAGACAGTGCAAAGTCAAGCCGCAACGGAGACAACGCAAAGTCAAGCCCCAACGGAGACGACGCAGGCTCAAGCGCCGACGGAAACGACGCAGGCTCAAGCGCCGACGGAGCCGGCGCAAAGTCAAGCCCCAACAGAGACGACGGAGGTTCCAAAAAAGCAGACGGAGACGGCGAAAGCATCTCAGCCCCCCAGGGCGCCGCCAAATCCAGCTACTGCACCCACGTCCAAGCCTGCAGCGGTATCGCAGGCTTCGAATTCCGCGTTGAAGCCTGCCGCGGCGCCCACGGCCGCGTCGCAAGCGGGAGCAAAGCAAGCTGCTGTGGCCCCGCCAGAAGCACAACCAGTCCAGCTACCTCACAGTACCCTCGCGATGCAGCCTGAGCGGCTCAGTGATTTGGAATCCAGCTCGCTGAGTTCGACTTCGTCGAGCTCGTCCGATGAGAAGGCGGCTCCTGCAAAGCGCAAGATGCCTCCTGTAAAAGACGCAAGTTCGAAGCGGGCCAAGGTGACAGCTACGTCGAGCGCCAAGCAGGCTCCCTTGAAACGCAAGAGGGTCGCTTCGGCAGCCACTTCCACACGCACAGCAGGCCAGCAGCAAAAGAAGAAGCAAGTGGCGAAGAAGAGGAAGACTACCAAGTCTGGAACTGCTGGTGCAAGCAGCAGTGGCAGTAGCTCGAGCAGCAGCAGCAGCAGCAGCAGCTCCGGATCGAGCAGCGGCAGCTCGAGCAGCTCGAGCAGCAGTAGCGGCCCGACGAAGAAGCCTGCCACGGCCGGAGGCAAAGTCAAGGGAAAGGGCAAGAAACCCTCGTTGGCCACGGCAGAGGTGGCGCTGTCGCCAGAGGAATCGGAGGATGAGAGCGTGCAAGATTGGCTTGAACCATGGGCCGATGCACTCATGCCAAGGGGCGATTTTAACGGGAGCTCGTCTTCATCGATGTCGTGGTCGGACCCTGAAGAGGAGCGGGTGCCCATGCGCAAGCGGGTGGCTCGCTTCGTGTCACGGCAGGACATTAGGAGAGCAACGGAGGCGCCGGCGTGGAAGCGGTACTTCCGAATGCACACTGCGCGCAAGAAGGCCATAAGAACGATGGCCAATAAGACGTACAGAAGACGTGCATACTTGAAGCATCGGAAAAACGCTGCGAAAAAGAATGGACCTGACTCGGTGGAGGAGAAGATAGCGGGCGACGTCGGAGCCGCCGTGGACGAGCAGAAAACGCAAGGCGAGACCGCTGCAGCCCAGAAAGGAGCGGAGGAGCCGGGCGGAACTGTTCCAGGAGCTAACGCGGCGCCAAGGGATGGCAAGAGCGGCAAGGAAGCGGCTGTGAATGGCAAGACCCGCGCCACACGGCAGGCGATGCGCCGCAAGACTCGCAATGAGCCCTTTGTACTAGCGCCGCGGCGACGCTACAGGATCGATGCTCCAGATGTACCGCCAGCGGAGCTGGTTGGGCTGCCGGCCCTGCGGTGCTACCCCGGCGTGGAGCAGGGCGTGCCATGTCGCGTGGTGGGCCACCATATCACCAAGGGCTTCACAGTGGAGTACAGCGATGGCGAACAGGAAACGGTAGCGGACCTGGAAGAGCTTCGCGTATCCAGGCACAAGACTGACAGGGAGAAGCTGTGGGATATCTCTTTCAGCCACTTTGGCAAAAAGAGGGCGGAGTATTTGCTCGCGCCCTTTCGCGGCGTGACTTGGCGCGCGGAAACCCGTGATGACATCGTCGTGTACCAGGACGCGCTGCATATTCTCACGGACCCCAATGCGCGCCACGTAACGGACCGAATCTCCTTCGTTGCGTATTTTGGGCGCACGGAGGTACCGGACGCTCTAAGACGCTTGACGAAGCGGTCTCCGGCAGAGCTGGTGGGTATTGCTCAAGAAGATGCAAGCCTCCGTGAGGAGTATGTGCATTTGATGCAATCGCAGCGACTTCCGCGCGCACACCAGATTGCATGGGACTGCATCCAGCGGTGTCTCGTGCAGCGCCGCGTGGACGCGGAGGGCAGTGGCGTTCCGGTCGGGGGTCTGCAGGTCCCCAAGGAGAATTCTGGTCTCCATGCCTCCGACCAGGGCGCTGCCTTTGCGCACTTTTTTCACGAGGTCAGCATCTTGTCAAAGGGCACCTCGAAGGCCCCAGCTGGCACCCTTCTGCTGGACGCCGCACGAAAGTGGGCGAAGCTCAGCAGTGCAGAGAAGCTGCGCTACGAGAATCTTGCGCGCGTCACTCGCGCGCAGGCACTGTCGAAAGCTGAGGTGGCGCGGGTCGCGCAGTTGCGTGCCGCACCCGTGTTGCAGCGCCTGCAAGAGTCCGTGGACGACAGCGAGCTTCCCTCGTCAGTCCAAGACCTGATTACCCGCGTCAGGCGCCTCATAAGGGCAACCGAGAGGCTCGCTGGCCTTCGCCGCAAGAGCCTTTTCGTGGACAAATCTTGGTATGGACGTGGCCGCCCTGCGTTTCGCAAGCGGCACAAGGCCGCCCGACCGTCCACTGACGACTCGCGCACCGACCTGTGCCGCAAGATCGCGTACTGGAAGCGTCAATTCCTCATGCTCGAGGTGGATTTTCGCGCGCGCTTCGACCCCGACAAGCCGCTCGACCCGGGCGCCATGGAGGCGCTCTGGGCGGGCCTCGATCACATCGACGAGCGAGGGAAGCTGGAGCCTCCTACGGTTCCCGATGCGTCTGGGCCGCTTGTCCTTTTGGACGAGATCCTTTCCAAGCGCCGTAAATTTCCACATGGCGCATCCGCCTTGGCGATGTCCAGGCTGAAAGCTAAGGAAGCCGACTTCTTGGCTGAGGAGGTCCTTAGCCGTCTCCTCGCTGTGGAAGCAAAGCGCCTGCGACACTACATCGAGACAGTCCTGGACACGCGCGACGCTAGGCTCGCTGTCGAGCGCAAGCGTGCGGAGCTCCGCGCCGCGGAGCTCGCGCACGTCGCTGCACTCGAGAACCTCGAGGCGGAGGGCAGAAAGTTTGGCATGCGCCCAGTCTTCGAGCTGCACCCGGACAATCCCATCGATCGCCTCGATGCCGCGCGCCGATTGTGCTATGACCAGTGCGGTGCGACCGACTGGTGGGACGTCGCTCGTCGTCTCGATGGGACTGGCCGCCCGGTGCCCTACCGCGGCGAGCCTGCCCCGCAGGAGGTTCTCGATGACCCGTTCTTTGGTCTCAGCGATGGCGACGGCAATGATGACGACGATGATGATGAAGATGGCCACCGCCGCGGTCATGATGACACGACCGCGAACAACGGCAACAAGGATGCCAACGGCGACCTCGGTGTGGTCGCCAAACAAGGCATCAAGGCGAATGGCCCCGCGAACAGCTCTGCGCCGAAGAGGACTTTTCTATCGGACTCTTCTTCTTCGGATGATGACCTGGCCCTGGAGCTCTCGCGTCCAGCGCAAAAGGCTGCGGCAGTTCGGGGTCCGGCCTCCTCACAGACTCCTGGCGTCGCTCAGAGTCCTGGCTCGCCGCAGAGCCCGGGGTCGCCGCAGAGCCCGGGGTCGCCGCAGAGCCCGGGGTCGCCGCAGAGCCCGGGCACGCCTCCGGGCTTTGCGCAGAGCCCGGGAACGCCGCAGAGCCCGGGCACACCACAGAGTCCGGGCACACCACAGAGTCCGGGTACCCCGCAACGTCCTGGCGATCCTAGCTTGGCGCCATTTTCGCAGGGCTTTTCGAGCGATTCCTCGGCTTCATAGTTAGCAACCACTGGGGACAAAGCCAGGGCGCGTGGAGCGCCTCGTCTTTGTCCCCTCGAAGGAGATATTCGTTTCCACTTAGTAGACAGAAGCTCAAAGTCTTTCATGTAAGCTGACTAGTATGAAACCCCAGTGTGCGAAGCGCGTACGCGCGCAGAGAATCGTCTGCCACCTCGTTGCCGTGGCCTCGGCGCAAGAAGCTTTGTATGGCACGAACAAAGGCGGCGCGTGGCTCGGAGATGCTACCAGTGAGCGCAAAGGCAAGTTTCGCCATTTCAGCCCCCGTCGCCGCGACGGCAAGCGGACCGAGCTCGAGGTGGCGGAGGAGGGTGGCCAGGAGCGAGTCCTCGCCTGCCTGTGCCACCACAGGAAGGCCGAGTCGCATCGCTTCAAGCGCGACGAAGAACGCGCCGGAGCCAACCCCCGCCTGTGGCGGCTCCAGAACCGCGTCGACGACGTCCTGCATCAAAGCAAAGAAGTCGTGCCTGGGCAGGCGCCGAAGCACGCGGACGCGCTCGAGATCGACGCCGGGATGCCGAGCGAGGCGAGTCCACAAGCGTGCGCGGACTAGGCACTCGTCCTTGTCGCCCCCTATGAGGAGCACCACGTTGGATGCATGCAGTGCATGCAGGCCTTCGACAACCTCATCAAAGGCGGGATCAAGGTCCATGGCGGAGCCCGCGACCAGGAAGTATCGCTCGCTGGCAAAGAAGAGTTGGCCCTGAACGCCGCCTAGCGCTCGGTCGCGGCGCGACAAGGGCGGCGGCGGCGGCGGCGGCGGTGGGGCCCACTCCCAGAGGTCGGTCAGGAGCGCGCTGAGGTAGGATGGCTCGAGCGCGGCAGGTTGGACGCGAGAGCGCCGCGGCCCGGTGAGGCGCCAGTGGCGCGGTCGCGGCCCCAGATCCTCTCGGAGCGCCAGCATGTACGCGCGCAGGTCGTTGTGCGCGTCGACGAAGACGAGGTCGTCGAGGTCTGCCTCGCGGATCAAGGCCGCGGCCTCGTCCAGGTCCGCTGTGGGCAGAGCGAGAATGGCGTTCGGGTTCACGAGGTAGCGGCGCGCCGCGAGCGGCGGCCAACTGAAGAGGACGACGCGTACGCCGTCTTCGGCGAAGAGAGCGCGCAGAAGAGGTGCCAGCATTCTTCCGCTGGTGGAGTTGTGAAAGTCCGGCGACATGACGCCCAGCACGCGGTTGTGGCCGGCGTCGGCGCCCGAGCACACCTCGGACGAGGGGGGCGCCGAGTGCAGGTCGCAGGCGGCCTCAACGGCCACACGCAGGTCGGCGGGCGCGAGCTGCTGGGCGGCGCCCACGGCGAGACCGGCGGACAGCGCGAGGCAGTGCCACGCGTTGCCGGGTGTCCCAGGCCGGTCTGCAGCGACGGCGCGAAGCCGGGCCCTGAGGCTCTCTTGCGCCGTGGCTTGCTCGTCGGGGGACAGCAAGAGTCTGGGCGCTTGGAGCGCCGCATGGAGCTCAAGGACGCCGCGGCGGTCGGCGCCGTCGAGGCGCGCGACCAAGCGAAGATGGGCGGCGGCCTCCTCCCATGCGCCGATCTTGCGGAGGCGCTGCGCAACATTGAAATGCAGCAGACCGCGGTTCAGAGTGGCCTCGTCTGCCTCAAAGCGCGTACCCTTGATCAGCGTGCGCGTGTAAGCCGTGTAGACCAGCACGCAGTTCGCTTCGAGCGCGCCGGGCAGGTAGGCGGCGAGGGTGTCGTCGCCGTCGAGTGCGGCAGCCGCAAGTCGTGAGGGCGTGCCGTCAAGATCGAGGCTGCGGAGCGCGTGAGAGGCGAGCCAGGCGGCCATGTCCGCGCCGAGGCGGTCCTTGCGAAAGGACGACTGGTACGAGTGGCTCACGGTCTGCAAAACACGAGCCTGGCGCGCCTCGGCCAGGGCGGTCTGCACGCGGATGAACCGTAAGAAGTGGTCCTGAAAGGCAGCGACGTCGCCCACAATAAAGTGCAGCATGGCGAGGTGATTGAGCGCATCCATGTGCCGCGGGCGTTGCATAATGGCGGCCTCGTAGCTCGCGCGCGCCGCATCCCAGTTGCCTGCGCGCGCGGCGCAAAGCCCGGCAAAGAAGTGCAGGTCAGCCTGCAGGTCAGGCGCCGGGTCGTCGCGCAGGCCGGCGTGTGCGAGCTGGCGCGCCTCTTCGTCGCGATTCTGCGCCGCCGCGGTGCGCGCTGCGGCCAGCAGCACGGCGGGGCGATGTCTGCGCGGCATGTCGTCCATGGCCACGGCCTCGTCGTAGGCGTGAAAGGCGCGCGAGTATTCCCCGCTCGCGAAGAGCTCATCTGCGAGCGTGAGCCGGTCATACCAGCGAAATCGGCCCTTTTCCACGCGCACGCCCACGTCAAAGGCCGCGCTCGCGAGGCCGTCCTGCACCTCTCCGTGCAGCCTCGCGCCCTGGAGTTGCACCGTGCGAAAGACCACGGTCGGCGCGTCCGCGGGTCGTGCTGCGTCGTTCGCGGGCGTCAGCGCCGCCAGCGCCAGCGCCAGCGCCAGCGCTGCCACCTTGACCGCGCGCCACGTCGCCGCTGGCCACGTCGCCGCGCGAGACCACGTCATGCACGCGCCAACGGCGCCGGCACGTCCAGAGAACGCGGGCGGCGCGCGGGCCCGTCCGTCCGGACCGGCGTGCTTGCGTTCGGTCGCCTCGCCTCGCGCCGCGCCGCGCCGCGCCGCGCCCAGTCCCGCAACGCAACGCAACGCGTGCCGCCGCGGCGGCGCCGCGCGCCTTCGGGTTCTGCTGGTGCTGCTGCTGCTTCTGCTGCTACTGCTCACTGCCAGTGGGACTGGGACGCGACGGCTGCGCGGCTACGCGGCGCGCGCGGACGTCGACGACGGGCCCGCGGCCCTTCTTTCGTCTCTCGTCGCCTTCGGCTTCTGCTGGTTCTACTGCTGCCGGTGCAAAGCTTCTGCTGCTGGTGCTGCTGGTGCTGCAAGAAGTGCTGCAAGAAGTGCGCCAACCTCATTGGGACAGTGGGACGCGACGGAACGCCCTCGACGACGGCTGCGCAGCGCGCGAGGACGTCGACGCCCCGCCCACCCCCCGTTTTCTTTCCCTCTCCGCGCGCCTTGCGCTCGCAAAGCTTGCTGCGAAGCTAGCGTCTTGTCAGAGTCAGGGCGACCATGAGCTCCTGGAAGGAGATGTGGATGCGTTGGGTCGCGAGCATGTCGAGCAAGGGAACGCTGGAGACGGCGCAGGCGCGTGGCAGCTGCGTATCGCTCGCGCGAAGCGTGCTGGTGATGAGCGAGGTGATACAGGAGGTGAATCTGTTCTCGGATACGGCTGGGCCGCTGCTGCAGTCGCTGTCGAGCGGCGGCATGGCGACAATGGATCCGCGCGCGGCGATGAACCTGCGCGAAGGGCAAATGCTGCACGCGTACGACACCAAGGACGGCAAGCTGGTGTGCCACGTGCGGTTCGAGCGGCCGGTGACGACGGTGACCATGGCGGTGCAGCCCGAGCTGCTTTGGAAGCTGCAGCGGTGGTGGCGCGCCGTGCAGGAGCAGCGGCGGAAGCGCGCTCTTGCCACGCTGCGGCCGATCTTACTCCGCACGGTGCTCGCCAGGAGGCATGCTGCGACCCGCATGCAGACGGCTGCGCGGCGGTGGCTGGCGCAGCACCTTGTCGTCTGCGATCACTGCCTCGAAGAGGTGCCGCGTGCCACGTCGGTGCGCGTGAGCCGCGCATGCCTGCACCTGATGTGTTTTGGGTGCGCCCGCGCCCAGGTGGCCAAGTTGCAGGCGAGCTACGTGGATGGGCCCGGCGGCAGAAACTCGGATCCGGTGAGCGACGCGCTCCTCCAGTGCGGGCACCCGGGCTGCGACGCGGTGCTCTCGTTTGCGAGCGCGGAGTTGGCCTTGGACGGCCATTCCTTGGACGTTTACGCGAGGCTGGCACGCGCCGCCATGAACACGCTCATTGCGCGGCGCTGGGATGCCACGGAGCCGGCCAAGGTGCGCATCAAGGCGCTGACGACGCTGTACGACCTCATGACCGCCTTTCCGTCGCACCTGGAGCCCGCACCGACGCGCGGGCCGCGACCTCCGGTCGGCGAGACGTCTGTCACGCTGGTGATGGAGCGGCACGTAATGGTGGAGCTGGGCAACGGCAAGGTTGCCGCGGCAGACTTGTGCGGGCCGCCCAATGGAGGCGGGCGGGCGCTCAAGGTGGTGCGGCTGCCAGTGCACCTGGGCCGCGTTGTGCTCCGCGAGCCATTTGGCGGGTACATTGGCTCGCTCGTGGTGCGCGACCTGCCGGCGCGGTCGCTGTACACGGCGTCGGGCATGCCACGCGAAGCGCTGCTCCAGGGCCCGACGAAGATCGACTATCTGCGCGGGTCCCACTACAGCGAGCACGGCGACATTTGGTACTTTGCCGCTCTGACTCTGCAGGGCGCCGTCCGACGGTTCCTGAGCAGGTCCACACGGGCCTGCCCTGTGTGCCTGGACGAGGTGGCTGTCCCGTTTTTGATGCGGCTCGAGGTTCCGTCGCATTGCAACCACACGCTCGTGTGCCGCGGCTGCTTCAAGACCTATATCAACACGTGTATGGAGGAGGGCCGCTTTGTGCTGCGCTGCCCGGGCGAGAGTTGCACGCGTGAGGTCCCGGAGCTTCTCGTGGAGCGGCTTGTGGGTCTGAAGCGGCTGACCCACCTCCGCGCTCGTCGCAAGGAGCTTCACGAGAAGCGCGTCTTGGATCTCTTTGCTGCGCGCGACAAGAACTGGACGAACGTCGTGTCGACGACGCGGATCTGCCCGCGTTGCGCAGCTCTCATTTACCGCTACGAAGGCTGCAACAACATGAGATGCGCGTGCGGTTTCAGCTTTCGCTGGGACGACGCCAACTGCAAGGTGGACAACTACGTGGCGCAGCTGCGCGCTGCTTGACGCAAGGCAGACCCGCACAATCAGAGACAGACAAAGGGAACCGCCTGAGAGGAAAAGAGACATGAACAAGATTCCAGTTTGCAGAAAGGTAGTTTTGAGCAAGGTTGAACGGGTGGGTGGGCGGGCGGGCGGTGGGGTGGGGTGGGCGTTCTGCAACAGGCAAGGAGCTCCCTGGCCACCTGGCGCGGTGTCTGTGCCTGTCTGCCTACCTGGTACCACCACCATCTCCCCATCTACCCATCACGAAAGTCGTCGACGAGGTCGTCCTCCTCGTCGATCTCATCCGCAATCGACTCGCGCAAGGCATGGGCCTGGCTGCGGCGTAAACTGAGACGAAAGGAGCGCGTGTTCCGTGGCTTGGAGTGGCGCTTGGAGGAGCGAGGGCGGTTGGGGCCTCGCGGCTCGTTTTCGAGGTCCTCTGCGTCGGCGTCGGACTTGGTCTCGACGTCGGCACCATCGTCGTCGGGCGGGAAGAGCGGCGTGCGGCCCGCGGGCTTACCGGAGGCGCGCGCCTTGAGATCGCGAACTTCGCGACTTTGGTAGGGCTCCAGCTCGTGGAGCCAGGAGCGGCGCGAGTGGTCGATGTAGGCGTCAACGCTGGCGGCCAGGGAGCCGCGTCGTGCGTCGACGGAATAGACGCGGCGATTACCCGGACGCCCGCTTCCGGTGCCAGTGCCGGCGCCGGCGCCGCGACTGCTTCCGGAGCCAACGGCGCGGCCAACCATTGCGCGGAGCGCGGGCGAGGTGAAGGAGCCGCCGGTCGTGGAGGCGGTCGTGGAGGAGTCTGCGGAGGCGGCCGAAGAGGCGGTGGAGTCCTCCTCGTCCTCCGCGCCGCCCGTCTCAAAGGCCGTGACGGTGGCACGGCGGACGGGCAGGCCCGCGTGCAGGACCTGGCGGCGGCGCGCCAGGCTGATGGGCCGCGCGGTGCGCGGGCCGAGGATGTCGCGCGGGCCGCCGCTGGCGACCGTGACGCGTGTGTACATGGGGAAGAGGCTGTCGGCGCGCTCGATGAGCGTTTCGGTGACGAAGATGGCGATGTGGATCTTGGCAGACGCCTCGGCGGGCGGGATGTGTGGCAGGAAGAAGACGGGCGCGAAGCAGATGGCCAGCGCGTGCACGTTCATCTTCGTGTACTCGCGGTTGGCGGCGACGATGCGCAGGAAGTTGAAGACCTTGGCCAGCACGGCCGCGCTGCTGGACGAGACGGTGCGCACCAGCACGCGCAGCGACTTGTTGAACTTGTGCATCTGGCGGCTGACCGACTTACGCTTCTCCTCGGTGGGCTGCGTCATGTCCACCTTGGCCGCCACACGGAGCAGCTGCTGCGCCTGACTCCTCAAGAAGATGGGCGTCACGGAGTCCATGAGATACTTTTTGAACACGCTGGCCACGTCGCCCGGCTCGACGCCCACGGACGAGCTCAGCGCGTCCATGTCGCCGCTCTCGTACCTCTCCACCAGCGCGTCCACGACCTCCTTGCGCCCGGGCACGCGGAAGACGAACTCTGGGATGTCATCCTTGAGGAACTCCACGCAGTCCGAGACCACCTTGAGCAGCGGCGCCCTCAGCCCGCGCGCCTTGCCCAGCTGCTCCGCCGTCGCCGACGAGGCCCTGGCCGCGGAGGCCCGCCTCATGCTGGAGCCTGACGCCGGGTGCAGCGGCGGCCGACCCCGCGCGGCTCCGCCGGCCCAGTCTGCTGGAGCGCGCCGCGGCGACCTACGACCGCGCCGCGACCTGCGGTCGCCGCGTCGCCCTCGCTGCCCAGCGCCAGCGCGCCGCCTGCGCTGCGGCGCAGCGTCGCGGCGCCGCGGACCAGATCACCCCGCCGTCGCGCCG
Source organism: Thraustochytrium sp. TN22 (assembly GCA_013306675.1). NCBI lineage: Eukaryota > Bigyra > Thraustochytrida > Thraustochytriidae > Thraustochytrium > Thraustochytrium sp. TN22. The sequence goes on along the minus strand of JABLUY010000155.1, from coordinate 26,236 downwards.
CCTGCGCCGCGCCTCCGGTTGTCCGCCGCGCAAGTCCCGGATCCCTCGCTCACTCCGGGTCGGCCCGGCCTCGGCCGCCGCCGGCCCTGCCGCGCGCTTCGCCGCGCGCCTCTTCCTGCCGCCGCGGCCGCCGCCCGGCGTCCCGCGCCTCGCCTCGCCTCGCCTCGCCTCGCCGGCGGGTGGCGCCGCCGCGCGGGCGCGGGCGCTCGATTCGATTTCTGCTCTCAACGCCCGACCGCGCTCGTAGCCCTCACGCTCGGCTCGCCCCGCCTCGCCTCCCTCGCGCGCCGGGCCCCCTGCGCCGCCGCGCCGCCGCGCCGCACGCCACGCGCGCGCGCGCGAGCGGGGGAGCGATGGAGGTCTGTCTGTCTGCCGCGCGCCGCGCGCCTCCGCGAGCCCGGCGCGGCGGGTTGTCTTGAACGAGCCTGCCGCTCATCTCATCGCGGCCGCCGCGGCGTGCGTGACGCACACACCCGGGGCGCGCCGGCACGTGCCCGAGACCGGCGGTCGCTCGCGGTCGCTCGCTCGCTGCTGCGACTGCCGCGAGCCGCGGAGGCTGGGCTGCAAGCGCAGGCAGGGCCTTGGCCGGTGCAGCGCGAGTCGCTCGGCTCGCGGCGCTCCGAGGCGCGGAGCCGCGAGGAAGAGCCGCACGCGCCACGGCAGGCCTGGCTCGCAGGCGGGTGCTGGTTGGTTGGCGAGCTGGCGGAGCGCGTTGGCACTTTTGTCCTGTACGGGCGCTCCCGTGCTTTCGTGGGAGGAGGTCCAGATGTTGGTGACGTATGAATGATGCCATGCACGCGGGATGCATTGGCGCGGCAGCGATGAAGAGGGAGGAGTAAAAGAGGACGCAGGCTGGTGCTCTCCTGTCATGCGCGCGGCCTTCCAGGCAACGCGCAGCGAGCGACGCCAGCTGATTTTCTAATTATTCCACCTCCGCGCTCGCCAGATTCGACCTCCGGTCCGCCTCCACTGGCCCCATTTTCTCCGGGCTCGTCCCTCTGCGGCTCCGCCGTCCCATCGAACCGTCATCTCCGCTCGCCCGCCCGCTCGCGCTCGTCCGTGTCCTCCTCCTCCTCCTCCTCCTCCTCCTCCACCTCCGCCAGCCTAGGCCCGTTCGCCCGACTTGCCGCCTCGGCCGCCAGTCGGCCAAAGCGGCGCCCAAAGGGCGCCAAAGCGGCGCCAAGGCGCGCCGGCGCCCTGTGGCGGCGCCGGAGCCCGACTTGCGGGCGCCGCGGCGCGTTCCGGCGCGTTCCGGCGGCGCGTTCCTTCTAGAAGTGGAGGGCTGCGACGCCGTGGTCCAGGCGCAGGCGGCCAGCAGGCAGGCAGACTGTGAACGAGCTCCAGCCGACGCCCTCCCCGCTCGCCAGGTACGTGGCCCCGCGCGCGCGGCGCGGCAGGCGCGGCGCGCGAGGCGGGCGGCCCCGCGCCGCCCGCGCCGCCGCCGCGCCGCGCCGCGCGCAGACCGAGGGATGGATTTTTCGAAAGCAGACGCAGGGTTCTCGCTGGCCGGCCAGGACCGGGGCGCCGAGCCTGTGGCTGGCGGCGAGGCACGGGCACGGGGCCCTGCGCGCAGCGCGCAGCGGCGCGCGGGCTGCCGGGATGGGAGGGGACGGGAGACTGACGCGAGGCGCGACGCGACGCGACGCACAGGCAGCAGCTAGAACCATGTCGGGCCTTCGCAAGCTCATCCCGCTCGCGGACCGCGTGCTCGTCAAGCGCGCCGTGCCGGTGACCAAGACCGCCGGCGGCATCTACCTGCCGGAGACCGCCTCCAAGAAGGAGCCGGAGGCTGAGGTCGTCGCGGTCGGCCCCGGCCGCCGTGACCAGAACGGCCAGATCGTGCCCATGTCCGTCGCTGTCGGCGACAAGGTGCTCCTCCCGGAGTACGGTGGCCAGGCCGTCATGTTCGGCGATGAGGAGTTCCAGCTCTTCCGCAACGACGATATCCTCGGCAAGTACGAGTAAGCCTGACCTTTTGACGTATCGTGCTCGCGCTCACTTGAAAAGCGATCGAGCTCTTCTCTCCTATGATCCTCCTCCTCCTGCCCTGTCTTGACCTTGATGATGAGGCCTGGCCCGGCAGCCAGCAAGCAGCCTTGCTGACCATGTGGTCTCACTCCGGCTTGCCATCTCAACACGTGCAGGCCTGGCCTGCACGTGTCCTCCCATTCTGCTCACATGGCTTGCGCAAGGCTTTGCAACGCAAGGCATGCAACGCGAGCTGTGCAGTCGCTGTGCACGCGAGAAAAAATGGCAGCGCGAGAAAAAGGATAACGTGAGGGAGAAGGCAAGCGCGAGAAAAAGGATCACGTGAGAGAGAAGGCAAGAAAAAAAAGGGCAACGCGAGCAAGCGCATCAGCCAACGCGATGAAATGCACGCTCAGCTGGCGACAGCGATCAAGTCATGCGAGTTCGCCTTGTCCTGCACGTCAACGCCCTGCTGTCGCCGACAATCGCCTTCGTGCGCCGCCGTCTCGCGCCTCGCGCTGGTCGTCCTCGCGCAGCTCCAGCCCCTTCAAGTTGTCCCAGCTCAGGTTGTCGCGTTCGCGGCGCAGCAAACGGCCTCGCTCACCGTCTCGCCGCGCCTCGCCGCGCCTCGCCTCGCACGATGGACGGCGCGACGTCAGCCGAAGCGGGCAGCGCGGGGCCGCCCGCGTCGCCGCCCGCGTCGCCGCCCGCGTCGCCGCCCGCGTCGCCGCCCGCGTCGCCAGCGCCCTCGTCGCCGGAGAGCGAGGGCATCGGCACCGCGGCGACGGCGACGGCGACGGCGGCGGAGCAGCTCGAGGAGGGCGGCGGCGGCGTGGCGTGGGTGGACCTGGACGCGGAGGACCGCGGCGAGGGCGGCGCGGTGGACGAGGAGCTGGCCGCGCTGACCGCAGACTTCACGCAGGACGTGGACGTGCGGCGCGAGGCGGACGGGAGCAAGTTCGTGAACGAGTTCAAGAAGGTGGGCCCGCTTGGCGCGGGCGCCTTCTGCTCGGTCAAACTGTACAGGGACGCGCGCAGCGGACGCCTGGTGGCGCTGCGCAGCTTCCACAAGTCGCGGCTAGCGCGCATGAAAACGTACTACACGGGCGCGGACGGGCGCATGGCCGTGCGCACGGCGCTGGACAACCTGCAGCGCGAGGTGGACCTGCTGGCGGGTCTCCCGCCGCACGAGCATGTGTGCAGGCTGCTGCAGGTGCTGGACAACGAAGACCACCACAAGACGTACCTGGTGTTTCCCTTTTACGGCGGCGGCTGCCTCATGAACTTTGACAGCCAGCACCGCTGCTTCTGGCACGAGGCGCCAGCAGGCGCGCCGGGCCTCGACGAGGCGTGCGAAGCGCTGCTGGCGCCGGAGGCGGCGCTGCTCTTCGGCGCGCAGGTGGCGCGCGGTTTGGCCCACCTGCACGCCCACGAGATCGTGCACCGGGATATCAAGCCGGCCAACGTCCTTTTGTCCACGGGCCGCGAGCGGGCCGTGCTTTCGGACCTGGGCGCGGCGCGTCAGCTCGAGGGCGGAGCCGGGTCAAGCGGGAGCACCTCGGACGCGGGCGCGGGCCGCCTGCGCGACACGGAAGGCACGTACGCCTTCTTTTCGCCGGAGATGTGCCGGGGCGAGGCCTTCGACGCCTTCAAGGCGGACGTCTGGGCGCTGGGCGTGACCGTCTACGCGGCGGTTTTCGCGGAACTGCCGTTCTACGCAGACAACGCCAAGGACCTCTTCGACGCCATCCGCCAAGTCCAGGAATTCCCCGAGCCAAACCTCCACCACGCCGAGCAGCTGCCGCGCTTGGCGCCGCATATCCCCTTGCTGCGCGCGCGTGCCGGCCTCGCCCCTGTCCGCTCCGCGCTCGAGCCGCTCCTGCACGTGGACGCTGCGGACCGCCCCAGCGCGCAGGTGGCGGCGGAGCTGCTCGCGGCCGGCGCCGCGGCGCTCTCCAGCTAGCTAGAGAGCTAGCCCGCTGCACGGCCAGGGCCAGCGCGAGGGACTCGGATTTATATCTGCTGCCGAGGCCGCTCAGGCGACCCGACCATCACGCTCGGCTGGCAGGCCCCCGGACAAGGCTTCTTCTTCTTCTTCTTCTTCATCTCCTCCAGCTCCAGCTCCTCCTAGCCAGGCTAGTAGAGCTGCAGCTCAGGCTGCGAGATCATACCAGCTGCCTGCCTGCCTGCACTGCAGACAGTCACGAATCAGGCGAGCAAGCAGGCAGGCAAACCGGCAAGCCGACGCCAGGCGACGCGCGCGTCCATGGCCTCGCGGCGCAACGTAGTGACGGCGGGGGCGCTGGTGGGCTTCGTCGCGCTGTGCGGGAGCGTGCCGCTCTGGTACTCGCGGCAGCTGCGGCAGAACGAGCTCAACCTGCAGCGCAAGGAGGACGCGCTCTCGGGCAGCCAGGTCATCCGCGGCGCCTACATCAACACGGGCTCGCGTGACGCCGGCGTCGATCCCGACTGGAACTTCGAGACGCGCCGCTGGGAGGGCCGCCGCGTGCGCCGCAACCTCCCCGACACGCCGCCGCCCGCCGCCGCAGCCCCCGCCGCCTCGGCCGACGCCGACCAGCAGTAGCCGCACCAGCAGGAGCGGCGGCGCAGCGGCAGAAGCAGGGAGAAGGCCGCGCCAAGCCTCGCCGTGCCGCGTCCATCCCGCCTCCACCGCCGCGCCAGCCGCGCTCTCCGCCGCCGCCGCCGGTGGCACGCGCGCGCGACCGCGCGCCATGGCGCAGGCTGCGCCGGACGCCGCGCCGCCGCCTGCCGCAGCGGAGTCGGCCTCGGCGTCGGGCGACGCCATGACCACCACCGCCACCCCCACCACCACCACCACCACCGCCGCCGCCGCCGCCTCGAGCGCAGCGAAGGAGCAGGGGCAGGGGCAGGAACTGGGCGCGACGCAAGGCGAGGCGGAAGGAGCCGAGGACGACGGCGTGGAGGAGGAACTGGAGTCGTACGTGGATGCGCTGGCCGCGGAGGAGGACGACGACGACGTGGGCTTCGACCCGTCTATCTTTCTGCCGCGCGCCGACGACGCCGTGCTGGTGGACTTCACATTCGGGGACCGGTCCGCGGAGCTCTTCGTGCAGCAGGCCAACGCAACGGCATACGACATGACGGGTACCATCGTGTGGCCGGTCTCGCAGCTGCTCGCGTGGTACGTGGCGGCGCGCCCGGACGAGGTGCAGGGCAAGCATGTTGTGGAGATCGGCGCCGGCTGCGGGCTCTCCGGCCTGCTGGCTGCGCAGCTCGAGCCCGCCAGCCTAACCATCACCGATGGCGAGGAGATCGTCTGCGACATGCTGCGCCGAAGCGCCGCGCACGCGCAGACCGTCACGGAGGCGCCGTTGCCGCTGGCCGTGCACTCGCTGCTCTGGGGCGACGACGGCGCATCGCTAGCCGCGCTCCCGCCGAGCGCGCTCCCAGGCCCGGTCTCGGTCGTTCTGGGCGCCGACGTCTTCCACCCTTCCTTCGGCGAGCCCGGCGAAGTCTTCGCGCTCATCGAAGCCCTGGCCGCGCGACCCGCTGCGCCCAGCCCATCCATCGCCTTCCTTTGCGGCTTTGTCGACCGCAAGAATGAGTCTGACGTCCTCGAGGCCGCCGCCAAGGCCGGCTTCCAGCTCGACTCCGTCGACCCTGCCGCCTTCCTCCCGCCCGACCTCTCTGCCAACGACCTCAGCCGGCAACGCCTGCAGCTCCTGCGCTTCTCCAAGACCCTCTCGTCGTAGCCAACACGGCGATCAGAGGCAACCCTGACCATGTGAACCGAGATGATCGCGCGCATACAAGCTATTTTGATTTGCTCGCTGAGAGGACGGTCTTGCTTTTGAGGTCGAGCTCTGTGGCCAGGCGAAAAGTTTCGCGGGAAGAGATCTACACGAGAGTGACAACCGATCCAGGACGACGGTGGAAGCTTGGCATCTTTCACGAGCCGCCACGCGCTCGTTCGAGGGTACATCGTCGGGAGCGCGAGGTCTGGCACGGCTGAGGCTCGTGAGCCTGCGGCCGCCTTCCCCTGGCTTCAACAGCGCAAATGTGCTTTCCGTGATTGTCACAAGCCTTGCAACGATGCCTTTCACTCGGCACATCTTTCGCTTTTTACTGCGGCCGGGGGTCAAAGGAGCTTGCTTGGTCGACACTCGGCCCGCTCTTGCGAGGTCGCTCGGTGTTGTACACGCGCTTGATGTTGTTGAACTCTGCGTTGAGTCCAGGTTGACATTGGTTCAGGAGCTCAATGATATCGGGAATGTCGCTCATTCGGAGAAGCTTTCTCGAGCTCAGACTGCACAATGTCACAGCGAAGTGCTCGCTACCGCGGCGGACATCCGTCCCAGTGTCGAAGCGAGAGCCTTGCTTGCTCTTGTTTCTTCTCCTCTTTGCATAAGGATTGTCCTCGACGCCGTCACGTTGCTTCACCGTACATTGGAGTACCGCATGCTGGTTCCCGGGCATCTTGGTGGCCCAAATCTTTCCGAGCAACACGACGTACTTGAGTTTCTTCCTGATCCTGTTCACCGCAGCCCGCAACTCTAGATCGCGTTGTGCGAGGTCGTCTTCAGCGTTTGTGCAAGGCGTACCATGGCGAGCGTCACGGTCCTGCCGCACGGACTTGTGCGCAGCAGAAGCCCGCGAGTGCTTCAGGCTGCGGCCTCTTTGAACTTGGCGTGACTCGCCCTCGTCGGGCTCAGTGCTGCAGTCACCGTCCGAGTCGATTTCCTTCAAAGCGTTTGCCACGCGATGAATAGCTTGAGCTGCCGCACGCCGCTTACTCCGAGGTCGCAGGGGTGCTGACCCAGGGCGCTGCTGTGGCTGCTGTACACCGCCCTGCGATGAAGTGGGGTCTTCTGCTCCGGACAACTCGAGACCCTGGCCCTGCGCTTTCTGTTTCTGCTTGTCGTCCTTACATTGGTCCTGCTGCTGCTGCTGCTGCTGCTGCTGCTCGTGCTGCTCGTGCTGTTCCTGCTCCTTTTGCTGTCGTTGCTCGTCTTCCTGGTTCTGCTCCTGCTCCTCCTGCTCCCGCTCGTGTTCCCGCACATCGTGCTCCTGCTCACATTCTTGTACCTCCAGCTCTTGCTCCTGTCCCTGTAGCTCCTGCTCCCGCTGCAGCTCTTGCCGCAGAAGTCGGAGCTGCTGCTGCTCCTGTTTCCATTCATCATGCCGCGCGATGTAGAGATCAAGATCGTTCCATGTGCTGCAAACCAGCACATTGGCTAGCTCTGCAAGCGCTTTGGAGGCGCTCGTGAAGCCGTCCGCCGAGTTCGGAGTACCTGTCGGGCTCTTGGCCTTGTCGGGGTGGCACTTGGCCAGCACGAACTTGCAGAACTTGTCGCGGCTCGCAGCTCGCTCCTTGAAGATGCTCGTCAGCTCCACGGCGCCCACAAGATCCAGCAGCACGCCCAGGCGCGGCTGCACGTAGAGCTCCTCCTCCAGGGGCCGCGGCTGTCGTTGCACTGCTTGCGCGAGCAGGCCCGGCGCCATGATGCGCTTGCGCGTTTTTCCCTCGGCGACGCGGGCGCGGCAGCAGAGCGCGGTCTCGCGCGGCGCGGGCGCGGGCGGGCGACGCCTGCGGCACGCGGGCGCGAGGGCGCGGGCGTGGTCGCTCGCGCAATGGGTCTGTCTGGCTGTCGTGCGCCTTGGTGCGCGGCGCCGCGGGCCTCGTGAGGGTTGGGCCGAGGCGGTAGGAGCGCGCCAGGAGCGCGTCAGGAGCAAAGCCGAAGCGCCTCGACGCGGCGGACGACGCGGGATGGCGCGGCGCGAGAGGCTCGTGCCGGGCGTCGAACCTGATCTGCTTTGCCTAGTTCATCGCTACGGTAGCCTCGTACCTCTAGCTAGCTAGCGAGACACGCAAAGACGGGTTGAACCTTCCTGGGGCCACTGCCTATCTGCTCCTGGATCGCTCCTGCGTCGGAGAAGAGCTCGTCCTCGCCTCCGAGCTGCGGACCAAAAAACTCCTTCGCGAACGCTGCAGAGAGCCTGGGGCGAGGGAGAATGTCGTGCTGCTATCGAGCAAGTGACGCAGAGCAAGGTCTGGGAGACCGTCCATCCACACTACCTCCAGCCAGCCTCAGTGGACTAGGAGAGGCGCGGAGATTGAATCGCTTCGCTCCTGATGACAGCCTAGCGCCCACTGCCCCTCACGCGCCCGCTGTCGCTACATGGAATCCTCAGGAGGGAGCAAGGGCCCACAGTTCATGACGTTGTTGTCCGAGAGGACCCGTGCACTACCTCCTGCAAGCCCCAGTGGGCTAGAGGAGGCTCAAGCATCGAACTGTAGGCGAGCTAGTGCCAAGCTCTCTCTGGCCCTGGGCGCTCCTGCCTCCCCCACCCACTGGCACCATACAGGCCCGCCCCCTCACGATGACACTGCAATTTTGCGACAATCCTGTGCAAGCAGCGCCGCTCGCGCGAGCAGACCCGAAACTGCAAACCCGAAACCAGCCCGGGGCGAAGACCATGTCATCTTCGTCGTCCAGCGCTGGGAGGCCCGCACGCTCCACACGCCGTCAGACCGGTGAGAAGCGCAAGAGCACCCATACCCTGGATGAGTCGTCCGCGCGCGGGTTTGCTCGCGCCCGGAACCAGCAGCTTCAGGATGGCCACCGGCGGGAGGGCCCTGCTTTCATGAAGGAGAAGCACCCAAAGATTCACAACTCGCAGAAATCGTTGGACAACCTGGTGGAGTCGCTCGGGAGCCAAGGCCAGAACGTGAAAAACAGTCTTCAGCAGGGTCAGGATGGCCTGGAGAAGATGATGAAGACGACGGAGATGATCAAGATTGGCTTACGCGACATCAACGAGGCCACCACGTCGGCGCTGGTTCGGGCCTCCGACGAAATTGCCAACTTGTACGCCAAGTGTGACGAAGCGGAGCAAGAAGCGGCCGAAATTGAGTCGAGGAGAAAGGAGGCCGAGGACAAGTACACGGAAATGACAACAATGATGGAGAAGCTCGAGCGGAAGAAGCGGGGTCTGCAGGAGAAGTACGACGAGCTCGAGAAGGCCCCCTTGGTCAGCATTGCGCCGGAGGAGGCCAGCGAGACGGAGGAAAAGGCCGCGCAGCACGCTACGCGCTGCGCTCCTCGGTCCAAGGATCCCAAGCTCATCCAGACGACCCGGCGGCTGGAGAAACTGTCCGAGCAGATTTCTAGGACCGAGAAAGAGCGCGACGTGGCGATGGAGGCGAAGGAGAACCTGCAGAAGGAGCTCAACTCCGCGCGGAAGAACATCTCGAAGCTGAACGCTCAGCTGCTCGAGAAGATGAAGCGGAGCGAAGCCAGGAAGCTTCTCCAGGGCTCGCAGGCGTTCTGCGCCCTTCGCATGGAGTGCCGTGCCACGCGCGAGAAGTCGATGGAAAACTTTTACGGGACCTACATTCATGCTGGAGACGAGTACGACCGCATGGCCTTGGCGCATGCTGAAGAGACCTTCCTGGAGAAAGGCGGCCTGGACGTCGTCCTCTCTGCAGATGAGTGCCGGGAGCTCGCGGACACGAAGCGCTACACCATGGGAGCGTCGAAGGAGGGCCTCGCGATTCAGCTGCTCCGCCGTGTCATCATGCGAAATGGCTTGATGCCCGGCATGTCCGGCTTCGAGTTTGTCAGGCGCAGTTGCGAGCGCGACGGAGCTCCTGATTCTAAGGTGGCTGCTCGCAAGAAGATCGCCGACCGCATCTACGAGCACGTGCCGAAGCCGCAGCTTTCCGGCAACCAGGACCACTACACGGCGGTCGACTTTATCTACGAGAAGATGGAGCACGAATCTTCGTGCAAGCTCATCAAGGACCGTCAGGGCCCGAACGGCGCTGGCGACGAGACCGACCAAGACGACTACCTCTTCAACTGATGCCAAACACGAGCAAGTCTCGCGAATCTTCACGTCGCGAGCCTCAAGATGAGAAAGCAAATTACCTCGAATTCCAGGTGCTGTGCCAGTCCGGCATGAGACTGACTGTGAACGCATGCGCGGAGCCCTGCTCGCCGCTCGGGCGCCTTGGTCGCCAACTTTTCAGTGAAGGTGCGCGCGCTGGTCGGCCTGGACTCGGACCCGGCGCGGCGCCGCGGACGTTGAGGACACGTTGAGTCAAGCAGAGGGAAAGAAAGCAAACAACGAACTCCGCGCGCGGGTCTCGTCCGCGTCTGGGGCGGCGAGCGCGGCGGGCGGGCGGCGGCGGCGGCGGCGGCGCGGTGCGTGCGTGCGTGCGTGCGAGCGAGCGAGGCCAGCGCGTGTGCACGGAAGAAGCGAGCGCGCTACGTCGGCGTCATGAGCGCGGCGGCAGGCGCGACGGCCAAGGGCGCTTCGGTCAAGCGCACGTACGTGAAGCTGATCAGCGCGGAGGGCCATGAGTTCTTCCTGGACAAGGAGGTGGCCATGATTGCCACCACTATCTCCGCGATGCTGGACGGTAACTTTTCCGAGTCGCGCGGCGAGATTCGGTTCCCGGAGATCTCCACCAAGGTTCTCGAGACGGTCGTGCAGTACTTGCACTACAAGCAAAAGTACACCAACTCGACGCAGCCCATCCCAGAGTTCGTCCTTGACCCTGCTATGGTCGCCGACCTCCTCATGGCGGCCAACTTTCTGAACTGCTAAGTTTGTCCTCGCTGCATGTGCAGGGGAGAGAGAAAGAGAGCGAGCGAGCGAGCGAGCGAGCGAGAGAGAGAGAGACATGCACTGGATGCGCTCTAGAGGCGTTCGATGCGCTCCAGGGCGACCAGAAGAAGCTGAGCTTCTCCAAAGTAGCCAAGACCTTGCTGGTGACCTCTCTCTCCAGCTAGCTACAAGCCTACATGATGTAGGCAGGCGTGACGAGTGGGAGGCGCGAGATTTTTGCAATGCATCTATGCGAGAGCCGTCGCTTCGCTCCTCCTCGCTTCGCTCCTCCTCGCTTTTTGCTTTGCGATGGCAAGCAAGCCCGACTTCTGGGCGGCTAGTCTGGGCTCCGAGCAGCTAGGTCATCATCCATGGTCTGCTCGTGTTCATTGAAAATGTTGCTTTCTTTCTTGTTATGTGTCACTTGCGCGAAAGTAAAGCTCTTAGGCACCGGTGGCGCGGGTGGGGAGGGCGCGATGGGTGTAGTCGAAGATGACCTCGTACATCTCCCAGCTCTGGAGAGTGTAGACAAGGATGTTGGAGCCGACGGTCTTGCCGCGCTTGGAACCGTCGTTGTATGCGATCCAACAGTACTCGACGGAGGCGCCGTACTTGATGATCTTGCTGTAGAGGAAGGTCTCGAGGAGCTGGACCTTGCCGGAGGGGAGGGCCTCGAGGAAGTGGATGCCCTCCTTGTCGACGCCGACGATGAGAGGCTTGGAGGTGTCAGCCTGGCGGCCAGCGAACTGAGCCATGCCAAAGACGGGGCTCTTGCGGCAGACGTCGACAAAGTACTGGCGGAGCTTGGACGGGTTGCGCGAGAGCTTGACGCCAAGGCTGACAGCGACGCGTGCCCAGTCGGCGGGGCGCTTCTTGCGGCGCCACTCGGGGCTGAGGTTGTCGACAAGGCCGGAGTCGGCGAGAGCCTCGGGCTTGGGCGGCTTGAGCTTGTCGGACTGGAGGGTGAGGGCGATGAGGGCGGCCTCGGCGGCGTGGGCCTCATCGTTGAAGACGAGGTCGCCGGCGCGGATGTCGCTGAGGAGCTGCCAGAAGAGGTTCTCGTCGTCGTCCGGGAGGTCCTCGAGGAAGAGACGGCGCTTGAACTCAAAGACGGGCTCCTTGCCCTGGGCGGTCATGCGCAGGAAGACATCGCCCATGTGGGACCACCAGGGCAGGGGCCAGGCGGTCGTGGGCGCGGGCGGGGGCTGGCGCGCCGTGGTGAGGCCGAGCATCTTGGCGGCGTGAAGCGCGCCGGTGACGGAGGAGGAGAGGAGGCCAGCCTTCTTGGCCGGGGTGTTCTCGTCGGGCTCGGGGCCGTACTTCTCAACGAGCTTGGCGAAGAGCTCCTCCTCCTTACCCTCCCAGTGGCTGAGGAAGAGGTCGATGTGCTTGAGCTTGTCCTTGTTGTAGTACGCGTAGAAGCGCTTGAGGCGCTCGCGCGGCTCGACGGTGCCCTTGGCGCGAGCGTCCTTGACGAAGATGCCAAAGGACGGGGTCTCCGGATCGTCCTCGATGTCGTGCTGACGGCGAATGAGGTCGAGCACCTGCGCGATGCGCAGGTCGGGGGAAACCGGGTACTGCTCAATGTTGCCCTTGAGCATCTTGATGGTGGCGAGCACGGGCGGGCGCTTGCGGTAGCTCTGGATCTCCTCGAGGTTGGGCTTGAAGAAGGAGGGGCCGAGCTCGATGGTGGCGTCGAGCTGCACGATGCAGAGCGAGGCGTAGTTGCCCTGGAGGCCGGCCAGGGAGCGGTGCTTGAGGAGGAAGTTGAGGAGGAAGTTGGTAAAGGCATCCGTGGGCGGGAAGGTCTTGGTGGCCATGCAGAGCAGGAGCCAGGCGCGGTCCGCGGACTCAGGCTTGGGGTTGGCGTAAATGTGCTTGGCGAGCTGGACGTAGATCTCGTCGCAAATCTCGGGGTCCTCGAGGCCCTTGACCAGGACGTACTGCGCGAGCGTGGCCGGGAAGCTCGTGGACATCTCACCACAGTACTGGAGGATGGCGCGGTTGATGCGGAGCGCGGTGCGGTTCTGGTCGTCCGAGAGCGTGAGCAGGGACTTGGGGATGGGCCGGCTGCGCGACCAGAGCTTGTGCTTGGCGGCGAGCGGGCGCTCGTCTTCGGGCAGGGTCTCGGTGTAGTCCTCGTCGGTGCGGATGCGGTAGTAGTTCTTCATGTCGTAGACCGAGTCGTCGCGCGAGGCCTCGAGGCGGGCGGCGTGCGCGGCCGAGGTGAGCGACTCGAGGCGGCGGATGGCCTGGGCCTCGAGGTCGTCCTTGGAGGCATCCTTGAGGCGGTCCAGGCGCTCCTGGCGCGAGCTGGCGAGCTTCTCCTCGTTCTCGTGCGCCTCGGCGGCCTGGATGTCGCCGACCCAGTAGCGGATCTTCTTGGCCTCCTTCGTGGCGACACCGAGCTCCTGGCACTGAGCGAGCAGGTCGTTGAGGGCATCCCGGTTGGCGCGCTTGAACTTGAGCTTGTCCTTGGCATTGGCGCCGTCGATGTCACGGCACATCTCGACGAGCTTGGCCTGGAGCTCCTGCTGCTTCGCGATGCGCTCCAGGAGCGCCTCGGCGTCGCGGATGGCGGGCGAGTGCGCAGCGTCGAGACCGGTGCCGTAGGCCTCCTTGAGCGCGACCTCGAGGCTGGCCACGTCCGCACGCGAGACGCCGTTCTCGGATTGCGCCTTGTGCTGCACAGACTTGACCTCGGCGGCGAGCATCGAGGTGGTGTCGCGCGCCTTCTCGAGGGACTCGCGCAGCTCCATGGCGTGGCGCACGATCTCGTGCTCCTCGAGGCCGATCTTGAGCACGGCCACCTCGAGGTCGGCCAGGGCCGTGAGGTCGCTGCGCTCCATTGCGACCTCGAGCTCGGCCAGCAGGCGCGCCTTCTCGGACTCGCGCTCGCGGCTGAGCTCGGCCTGCTCGTTGAGGTACTCCTCGGCACGGCCAATGAGCGGGTCATCGCCCGGCACGCCAAGGCTGACGAGCTTGTTCATGCAGTCGCGCACCTCGTCGTTCTTCTTCTTGGAGAGCGCAGTCTCGAGGTCGGCGCGCAGGCGGTCCTCGAGCTCGAGACGCTCGAGCAGAGCGACAGCGTCGCGTGCCTCGACCACGTTCATGAGGCCCTGGCGCTCGGCCAGTTTGAGGGCGTCGCGCAGCTTGCTGCGGTCCGTGCCGACGTCGACGGCCTCGCGCAGCTTCTGGCGCACCTTGCGGTCCTCGAGAATCTTCTGCTCCGTGTCGCGCGCCTTCTTGAGGAGCGTCTTGTCCTTGAAGCCGACCGCGTCGGCCGCCTTGAGCGCCGACTGGATCTCGGCCAGGTCCTCGGACTCGATGGCGGCCGAGAGGAGGTCCGTGATGCGGTCGATCTCGCGGAGAACGGCGAGCTCGGCCTGGGCCTCCTGGATCTGCTTCAGGTGGCGGCCGCCAAAGGGCAGGGTGCCAACGCCGAGGAGCGCCTTCTCCAGCACCTCGGTGGACCCGGAGCGCATGGCCTTGTCGAGGCCGGCGAGAATGCGCATCCAGGAGTGGTACTTGCGGCGCGCAATCCAGCCGCGCACCCAGCGCTGGGCGCAGAGCACCGAGGCGGTGAGCACGGACTCGCGCTCCAGCTCGATGATCTCGAACTGGTGGTCGCGCATGAAGACCTTGTGGTGGCCCAGCGCGTAGTCGCCCGGCAAGAGCATGCCCATCTCCTCGAGCGCCTCGCAGAGCGTGGCGGCGTCATTGACCGCGCCGCGCGATTCCTGGCGCAGCAGCACGCGGTAGCTCATGATGAACTGCTTGAACTCCTTGCGCACCGGGAAGCCCAGCTTGCGGATGCGGCAGACCTCGAGCACGCCGGCGTAGCGCAGCTGGTCCAGCACCATTTGGCTCGTGAACCGGTTGGGCAGCTTGGCCGAGTTGGGCTTGACGCAGCGCACGAACGAGGGCTGCGTCTCGCGGATGCGCTTCATGAGGTCGTTGAGCTGGTCGCGGAACTGAACGCCCAGACTCTTCTTCTTCTGGTTCGGGTCCAGGCGCTGCTTGAAGAGCTCGCTGAGCAGGGCGTTCTGCGAGAACTCGCCCACCTCGTAGAGGCCGCGCGAGAGCACGTCGCGGTTCTTCTCCACGAAGCCGTCCACGTTGTAGGCCACCTCGCCGGCATAGTGCAGGAACACGAAGCAGTCCTTGAGCTGGCTCTTCTTCTTGCCGCTCGCCTTGGGCTTGGACACGATGCCGTCGCTGGGGCCCGAGAGCGCGAGGATCTGGTCCAAGATGCTGCTGTCCGAGATGTCGCGGCCCGACTTGATGGCCTCGTCGATGATGCTCAGGACGCCAGCCTGTGCGCCGCTCTGGTCGATGATCTTGATCACGTTGGAGTTGTCCTTGAACTCGAACTTCTCCAGCTTGACGCCCTCGCGCTCGTACTCGGCCTGCTCCAGCTTGAAGATGTGGTCGTTGAAGTGGCCCTGCAGGCGCTCGTTCGTGTAGTTGATGCAAAGCTGCTCGAAGGAGTTGTGCTCAAAGTCCTCAAAGCCAAAGATGTCCAGAACGCCAATGTTGCGCGTATCCTTGGCGCCCGAGGACCTGCCGCGCAGCGACTCGTTGATGCGCTCGATCAGGTAGTCGAAGAGCACCGAGTAGATGGCCTTGGCCAGCGCGTCGCGCGCGTCCGCCGCCTTGGCCTTGTCCAGGCCCGACCAGATCGCCTCGCCGCCCACGCGACGCAGCGTGCTGGTAATGGACTTGCCCAGCAGCGCCGGGTCCATGGACAGCTGCTTGGCCGCCAGCTCGAGCATGTCCGCGTTCTTGACCGTCGAGCTGTCGCCCTTGGCGCTCTCAAAGTCCACGTTGCCCAGGTGCAGAATACCGCACAGCAGCGACAGGATTTGCTCCACCTCGTCCGGGTCCAGGTTGATGACCTCCATGGCGCGGCGCGTTTGCGACCACTCGTCCGCATCGTCCAGGCCGTCAATGGAGATGGACGACCGCTGGCTCTGGTTCAGGTAGTGGTACTGGCTCGCGTCCGACAGCTGAAAGTTCTGCTTGAGATCCGGGTCCACCTGCGCCGCCGCGCAGAGCTGGTAAAAGATATGGTAGTTGCGCTCGCCCTCGGACTGCACCACCAGGCGGCTCTTCTCCAAGAGGTAGTTCTGCACGCTGCCGCCCAAAATCGCGCCCGCGCCCGAGAACTCCACGTTGATGAACTTGCCGAAGCGCGACGAGTTGTCGTTGCGCACCGTCTTGGCGTTGCCGAAGGCCTCCATGAGCGGGTTCGCCTCCAGCACCTTCTGCTGCAGGCTCTCGTCCTCGCGCGACTGCTTCGCGCTCATGCCCTTGGCCTCCATCTCGCGCCGGCTCTTCTCCGCAATGTACTGCAGGAAGAGCTTGGTCGCCTCCGTCTTGCCGGCGCCGGACTCGCCCGACACGATGCACGACTGGTCCGCCTCTTCGAGCTTGTTCGTCTGCATCGCGCGGAAGGCGTCGTCCGCCACGCCGTAAATGTGCGGCGGCAGGCTGCGCGAGCCCTGCGCCAGGTAGCTGTCCATCACCTGCGGGTCGTAGATGGGCAGCATCTTGAACGGGTTCATCGAGATCAGAATCTTCGACACCCACGTGTAGATGTTGTCGCGGTCGTACCGAATCTTCAGGTTGTAGTGGATCGACGCCTCGTCCAGGCTCTTGAGCTGCACCATGTCGTCGATCGGGTCCAGCGACTCCGCCTCCATGCGCAGCACCTTGCTGCTCATGTCGCCGGACACCTTCTCCACCTTGCCCGGCTTGCCGCCCTTGCCTTCCACGCGCCGCACCTGGCCGGCCGACCCGCGCTCGAACCGCGTCACCACCTGCGCCGGCACCATGAAGCTCTCATCGTCCGGCAGCCACACGTACTCGTCCGCGTGGAACACGTTCGCCATCGTCTCCGCCGCCGGCTCGGGGTACTGTCACCGACCGCGCTGGCGTCCGAGTCCGAGTCCGAGTCTAGCCTGGCACGCGCGCACACGCCGGGGCCGCGAGTGCCGCGAGTGCCGCCCTGCACCGCACCGCGCCTCTGAACCGCGCGGCGCGCACGAAAACGCTCTTCCGCACCTGCGCTCGCAGCGCTCGCCGCGCCGCCGCGCCGCCGCTCTCGCCTCCTCCCGCTCGCCCTGTCGCGCGCGCGCGGAGCGAAGCGGTTCTGGAGTGCTCCACCTGCACCCGGTCGATGGATCGATGGATGGATTCAATTCCTCGTCGCGCGGCGATGCAATTCAAGCCACGCGCGTGCGCGCGCGCGTGCAAGGCGAGCAAACCGCGCCGCCGCCGCGCCGCGCCGGCCAGCAGCTGCGCCCGCGGCCTCGCGCCTCCTCCCGCCTCGCCGGGCCGCGCCGCGCGCGCTCCCTCGCTCGATCGGAGTTGTCTGTCTGTCTGTCTCTGCTTGCTGCCTCGCCTCGGCGCGGGTTGACTGCACGCGCTCCTGTTCAACTTGGCTCTTCGCCTGTATCTACTCTTCTTTGGCGACTGCTACAACCCGCTGCGCCGCGCAGTACGTAAGTATGAAGGAGGCGGGAGGCAGTGTACAGCCTGGCCGGGCCGGGCAGTAAGTAAACTCAGCTAGCTGCGGCCAGAAGGAAGGCAGCGAGCGTACAGCCTGGCCGCGACTCAGCTAGAACTTGTAGATGGATGGCGATACTTGAAAACTTCAACTCGGCGATCTATCCTCTCTTCTTCTCTCTCTCCTCCGCCCGAGTGCGCGCCGCCGCCCCACTGGCGTCTGCGGGGCGGCTGCGGGCCCGCCGCCGACCGCGCTCCGCAGCCCGCAGCGGGGCGCCCGCCCGCGCCACGCTGGCGCCTCCCTCCCCGTGCACACGCGCGCTCGCCGGGGCTGTGGGGGCTGTCAAGCGTCCTTGCCCCCTACGCGCCACTGCGCGTCGCGGCGGGGGACGCCCGCGGGCTGCGGGTGGTGGGCGCTGACCGGCCCCACCGCGCACTCTGGAGCGCCTCGGGGGGGGAAGGGCGCAGAGGGGACAGCGGTCCCTCCTTCGCGGCGCGCGCCGGGTTGCACCTGCGGCGCGGCACGAATGCAGTGCAATGCAATGCATGCAAGCAACGTAAACTACAGCAGCACAAATCCAAAGGCGACCTTCTTGTCGGAGTCGATGTGATGTCAGTGAGGCTAAGTTACCTCCGCGAGCGGCGCGAGCGGGCAGCCAGCGGCCGACGCATTGGAGCCGCCTCGTTCGAGGAAGCGCACGCCCGCCGTACAGCCACGGGTCGCGCTCGTCTTTTACGCGCGGCGCGTATCGTCCCCCGCTCGCCCGCGCTCGAGTGGAGGGAGTCGAGCTCACGGCGGCTCACGGCTCCTTGGAATCGTGTTCACAGCAAGATGGAGCCCACCGCGAGCCAGCACTTTCACAGATCATCATCATCATCGTAATGTACATTTGGGGCAGTCGCCGCGCCGGCCGCGACGGCGCTCGCTCGTTCGGTCGCACGCTGGTCGCTCGCTCGCTCGCACGCACAACACGGCGTGCGCCCGCCTACCTGCCGGGCCCTCCCACTCGCTCGCTCGCTCGCTCGGTAGACTGTCAGGACTAGACCCGACGACTCGGAACGGTGTCGGCGTCGCGGTGGTCGTCGTCGTCGTCGAGCTGGATGGCCTCGTAGGAGTGCGAGGCAGCACTACTGCTGCTCGAGGATGTGGCGCCGGCGCCGCTGCGGCGGAAGCGCGTGGCGAGCGCGCGGAACTTGGTCTTGGCCGCGTCGCTCAGCTCGCCCCAGGCGGCTTGCATGTCGGCACCCGTTGTTGATGACCGTGGCGACCCTGCGGCCGCGGCTCCGCCGGCGCCGGCGCCAGCAGTGCTGCTAAACTCCGCGTGCTGCGCCAGCTCGGCGCGGAAGGCCTCGTCCGCGAGCATCTGTGCAAAGATCTCGTCTTGGCGCACCTGCTCCTCGCGCGTGCGCGCCATCGAGATGCCGGGCGGCAGACGCAGAAAGTCGTCCGGCAGCGGCTTGCGCCACTTGCGCCCGGCCAGCTCCTCCTCCTCCCGCTGCTGCTCCTGCTGCACGGCCGCCACCGTGACAGGCTTGGGCTCTTCCGCCACGGCGCTGGGCGCCGCCGTGCCGCCTCCGGCCAGAAAGCTCGCCAGGTCGTCCTCCGTATACTCTACCACAGCGCCGGCGCCGGCGGCCGCCTGGCCTTGATCCTGCTGCTGCTGCTGCTTCTCTTGCCCGCCGCCGGCCTCGGCGGCCTCGTCCTGCTCGGCCGCCATCTTGAGCAGCTGGTCGAGCGCGCGGTCCGGGTCGCCGCCGCTCGCCTCCAGCACGATCTCCACCACGGCGCGGTCCATCTGCGCGAACATGGCGCACAGCGCGTCCACGCTGTCCGCCATGGTGCCCGCGCCCGCCGCCGCGACCCGAGCTTCCGAGCGCTTTCGAGCTTCGGGATACGGGTTCTGCGCAGCGCGCAGCATGAACCTGGTGCTCGCCGCCAACTTGAAGCTCGTCATCGCCGTCTTCGCCGCCCTGCCAGTTCCCGAACCGCGGCGGCCGCGGCGCGCGGGCACAGGCGGCGGCGCGCGGTGCGGCGGCGCACCGGCGGCGGAGCGAGCGCCCGCGCGGCGGCCCTGAGCACCGGCGCGGCGCGGCGCGGCGGAGCGAGCGGCGCCCGCCATGCTGTCAGCCTTCTCGCACCTGCTCAACGGGCTGGAGCAGGTCGAGGTGGAGGAGGTCGACGGCGAGCTGCGCGTGGTTGGCGACGCCGACGGCGCGCACAGCGCCGGCAGCCCTTCGCCGTCCGCGCCGGCGGACAGGAGCCAGCCCCGCCGCGGCGATGAGAATGCGCCGTTGCAGCAGCCCCAGCAGCACCAGGACCAGGACGTCAGCCTCGGCTTCGCGCCTGCACACGATGACGGGCATTACGACAAGCAGCACCAGTACCAGAACCATTGGCAAGGCCACCAGAATTACGGCGCCTGGCCGCAGCATGACGGCGATCATTTGGCGTATGCGTCACAGCATCAGCAGCAATATCACACGCTGCCGCCGCCGCCGCCGCCGCCGCCGCAGGAGCTGCAGCAGCAGCAATATCACGCGCCGCAGCATCTGCAGCCGCAACATGAGCAGCAATACCCTGAGTCTTTTGACGTGCACTACTTTGAGCAAGCCCAACAGCAGCAACAATACACGCACCACCACGCCTTTGACCAACAACAACCAGATTTTCAAGGCTCCTTCGAGGCCGTGGACCTGGGCACCGAGAACCACTGGAATGGGAACGGCTACCACGAGGATAACCCTCACCAGGGAGCCCCGGATCAGGGAGCCTCGGATAGCATTCAATACGGAGCCTTGGAGATCTCCACGAGCAATGGCGAGGACGAGGCGCCAGCGCAGTCCGGCGAGGAGACCTTTGCGAGCGTGTCTCTTGACGAATCGCACGAGGAGGACACGAGCGACATCCCTCCTGCCATCCCCATGGATCACCGTCAGCCTCGCCCGCCGCGCCAGCAGCTAGTACGCGAAGAGGCGGAAAAGAGCGCGGACTCGCCCCTGTCCAAAGTCTTTGGGAGAAACTTCTCCAAACAGTTTCGCAGGCTGCGCGAGCTGGCGCGACCTGCGCCGCGCGAGCCGGCGCTGACACAAACCATCCTGCACTCGCTGTCGCAAGGCCTCGAGCGCTGCGACCCGGTCGCCCTGGAAGACCTAGATCGCCGCGTGGCGCAAGCGGCCGCCAAGATCTGGCCGCCGGCGCCCGATGCCAGCGACGACGCCAATAACAACAGTCTGGAGACCGTCGACTTCCTCAAGAGCCCGTCGCCAAGACGCAAGTCCGCCATTGTTCTCGGCAGCGAGGTCGCCTCGTTGCCAACCCGGGCAGCCGACCTGGACCGCCTCAGCGCTGCGGAGCTCAGCGAGATGGACGACCTGGCGCGCTCGCTGTGGAAGTCTCGCAAACGCAGTCTGGCCGCCGGCGGACCTGGCGAACTCGGCGCGGCAGCCTGGGCGGCGGCGGCGGCGGGAGAAGACCAAGTCGGCGAGCACAAGGGCAGCGGGAACGGGGCAGCGCCTGCGCCTTCCGGGGGCTTCTTTCGCTCCGCGCTCGGCCTACAGACCATCTCGCATGAGGAGACGGAGAGTCTGCTTCGCCTCGACGAACGCGAGCACGAGCTCGGCGAGCTGCAGCTGTCGCTCTCGGAGCGCGAGGCCAAGGTGGAGTTTGAAGAGACCAAGCTGCGCGAGCGCGAGCAGGAACTGCGCGAGGGCGTGTCCGCGGCGGTGCGCGAGAAAACTGCGGAGCTCCAGATCGCCCTGGCGCGTGCGCAGGACGACCGCGATGGGGCACAGCGCGTTGCGAGCGAGCTTCGCGCCGAAGTGAACCGTCTCCGGGCGCAAGGGGCCGCGCCGGCTGCGCCTGCGTCAGCGCCCGCCGCTGCTTCGGCCGAGGAGAAAGCCCGGCTTGAAGAAGCCCTTCGAGCCGGCGAAGCGGAGAACAACCGCCTGCGCAAGGAGCTGGACGATGCGCTCGCCGCGCTGGCCCAACAGGCACAGGCCGCGGAGGACGCAGGCCAGATGGCCGACTTGCAGGCGCAGAGCAAGGCGCAGGCCGCCGCCGCCGATGCCGCGAACCAGCGTGTCACGGAGCTAGAGCGTGAGGTGCAGTCGCGCGCGAACGAGCTGGCCGCCCTGCGCAGCGAGAGGGACTCTGCCGACTCACTGCGCCAGACGCTAGAAGCCAAGAGCAAGCGGGTCGCGGAGCTCGAGGCCGCCTGTACTGCACAGGCTGCGCGCATCCAGGCACTGGACCGCGGCGACGAGGCGCGCCAGGCCGATGCCCTTCAGCAGACGCTAACGCTCCTGGCCGCGGAGCTGCGGGATGCGGAGTCCGCACAGAGTCAGCTGGACCTGCTCGGTGGACTGCTCGGCGGTGAGAGCGCCGCCGGGAAGCAGTCGCCGACGCTGGTAGCCTTGCAAGCGGGCCTCATCGCGAACTTGCGCAACCGGCTCAGCACGCTGCGCGCGTGCGCCGAGGAAGACGTGGCGAACAACGCTGGTGAGTGCAAGGAGAACAGCGACGACGAGGCCACCGCAGCGGCGGACCTTGGGGCGGACGCGGACGCGGACGCGGAATGCGTGGACACGGTGCGCCGTCACATCGCGCAAGGGCGGTCGCTGCCGCTGAGCACGCTGGAGACGCTCTGCGAGCAGACTGCGGCGGGCCGGCGTTCGCTGGGCTTCGTGGCCGGCGCGCGCGTGGACGAGGCGCTCGCCGTGGTGACCGAGGTGCTCGGGAGCACGGCGCCGGGCCGGTCAGACGCGGAACGCAAGCTGCCAGCCGCGGACGACCTCAGCGAGCTGGTCGTGGCCAAGGTGCGTGCCGCCGCGCACGCCGAGGGCGCGGCGGCGCAGCGGCGCGACTTTGCACGTGTGGCCCATCGCTACCTGCACCTGCTGCAGGAGAAGAAGGCTCTGGCCCTGCGGCAGCAGGCCGAGGCGCCCGCGGAGCCGATGGAAGCGCCTCCGATGCCGGCAACCCCGCAGCCCGACACGGGAGCCGTGCGACAGGAGGAGAAGACCGAGGGGCCAACGGTGGCGGCGGCAGCGGTCGCCGCCGCAACGTCTCCAAGTGGCAAGAGCGCGCACCTAGTGGATAAGAAGCTGGCGGCCAGCGTCGTGGCCAAGTGCATCGAGCGCAACTGCCGCCGAGACTGCCTCGACGTGGTGGCGCGCGTGCTGGATTTCAACGAAGAGGAGCGCAAGCGCGTAGGACTAGCCGGCAGCGGGGGCGGCTTCTGGGACGCGCTCCTACCGAACTGGTCGCGCGGCGAGGCGCGCGCCGCAACGCTCGGCTCGAACGAGCAGGCTTTCACCGACCTCTTCGCGGAGATGGTCGACGACGAGATCCACAAGTGAGACGTTGCCATACGGCGGTCCCGGTCTGGCGTGATGTCGACCGGGCGCTTGATGCGACAACGAGAAAGAGAAAACATAAGTAAGCTCAGTACTGTTGTGTCCATTCGAGTCCGTGCGCGGCGTTACACGTTGCGATCCTGAACGAAAAGCGAGCCTATGCCCGCTACGCATCGCATCACGGTCGATTCGCATCACACCCACCCGATGCGCATCACACCCGCCGCCTACTGGTGGAGGTCATGGCATTTACAAGATAGGTGTGGGCGCCAGCGTGCGGGAAGAACACCTTGAACTCGTTGAGATGCAGCCGGAAGAGGTCGCTGCAACTGGACGGGAGCACGGCCGACGCGCCCGTGACTGACCCGAGGAGGCAGGCGTTGAGCAGGTAAAGAAAGCCGCGCAGCGAGGCGTTGCGCGCGACGAGGTAAAGCCCAGCGAGAATACGCGCAAAGCAATAGTCCTCATCGATTGTGAGCGTGATGGCGCCCTCCTGCTTCTCGTTGTCCGGCGTGCCGAAGAGGCGGATGCACAAGCTGCGCTTTTTGCCCGGCACGCTGTCAAGCGTGAAGCAGCCAGGCTGCAGACGATGCGTGGAGCACGACTGCGTCACCGCGTCCCGGGTGAAGAGCAGGATGGTAATCTGTTGGTCGCGCGGGCGCAGGTGGACGATGCAGTCGGCGGGATCGTCGCCGTCCAGCACGAGCGCGGCGCACCGGAACGGCGAGAGCAGGTCATCTGGTATCTCACGTTTTGCGCCTTCCTTGCTCTCCGAGGACGTGCCTTCGAGCCGGTCGCACGCGGCCATGTTGGCGGCGATCACCTGTTCTAGTGTGCGCTCGTTCTTCTCGTTCTTCTCCTTCTCCAACCTGTCCTTCTCCTTCTTGGCCTTGATGGCATCTTCGACCAGCTTGTCGCCATCCGAGAAGTTATGCAGCGCGAAGGCGGCGGCGCCGTTGCCGAAGGTGGGCTTGTGATTGATTTTGACTAGGTTCGGCATGGGCTCGAGCGGCGGAGGCAGGTCGCCGTCGCCGTCGTCGTCATCGTCATGCGGGGGCGACCTGCTTTGCAGGTCGTCGTGCGGCGGCGACCTACTTTGCAGACCGCCATGCTTTAGTTTCGCGCCCATGGGCGGCGACAGCCCATCGTCCTTCTCCTCCTCCTCGGAGTCGGAGTCGCAGTCAACCTTGACACGCAGCTCCACGGTCCGCGGCTTGTTGTTGATGACCACTTTGTTCTCGTTGCGCGGCTGCGAATCCTTCTTGATGCACGACCTCGATGGCTTTTCCTTGGAGACGACCTCCTCGTCCGACTCCTCCTCCTCCTCCTCCTCCTCGTGCTCCTTAAAGCACTCCAGCCGATTGCCGTGCGACGACATGCTACTGCTTCCTTTCCACGCGCTCCTGCGCTTGCGCACCTGTCGCTCGGTCACGCGTTCGCGCTGCGTTGCGTCGCGTCGCGCGCTGCCACGCCACGCCGCGTCGCGTCGGCGTTGTGCTGCGCCAGGCCGGGCCACTGGAATGAGGTTTGCCTGTCTGCATGAACAGCGACCACCAAGCTGTGCAGCGCTGTGCAGCTCAAGCAGTGGAGAGCGGCCAGGCGCAGCCTCCGCGCGCATCGCTGGTCGATTGGATCCCACATCAGACTGCGGGGCGATTCAACGAGCACTTGCCCGTAGACTGGACACATGGGTCCCCAGTGCGGTGTTAATCCGGGATGCGCGAGCGCCGTTTCCGTTGGCGGCCTTGGCCTCGGCTCAGAATTGGACTGCCACGAAGCACTGCGGCACTGTACTGCAGAGCGCAGGCTCGCGCAACCTTTCATCACCCGACCTGTACACGATCGAGCGAGCGAGCAAGCAAGCAAACAAGAGCGCTGCGGGATGCTGTCCTGTAGCTCTGGCGCCTTGCTTTGGCGGCCCTAGCATCAGCTCGCACCTCGCCCCTGCGGATCTGCTGTCGCAGGAAGGCCATCGGACTCCTCAAGAACACGATGGATTCCATCGTTCTCCGTGGTCGGTTTCACCAATCCCCAGGGTGGGGGTGATACCGCTATTCTCTTATCCCGGTGGGGCGCAGCGGCCAATCGCATCCCGCCGCTACGCAGCTGGTCAACTCTCCTGCTGCCCCGCTCTCCCGGCCACCAAGCCGGCGCTCCTCCGGACCGAAACAACCAGACGCCGGCAGCTTGACAGCCTGAGAGAGGTGGCACCTCTCGACCCATTCGACCCCGTTCCGAACCAAGAAGCGGGCTAAATAACGGGCTAACTAAGAGGCCCAAGCCAGATAGGCCGCGGCGCGCTCGCGGCCGCCGCTTTCGCCGCCGCCACCCCCGCCGCGCGGGAGTCAGAGTCCGAGGGCGCGCGCGCGGGCGGCGACGGCGGCGGCGCAAGCGGCGTGAGCGGCGGCGGCGGAGGAGGAAGCGGCGTTGGCTGTGGCGGCTGCGCCTTCGACCGGCGCGGCGCGGCGGCGCGGCGCGGCGCGGCGACGCGGGATCAGCTGGCTGCCGCAGCTCGCGACTGCACGGCACCATGTGCTCGCGCGGCGTCTGGCACCTGGAGCGGCTGACGCTGCGCTACTGCCAGCACGGCGGTAGCAGCGTGGGGACGCGCCAGTTCATCCGCCACAAGCTGGCGGCCTTCGCGGAGGCCAACCCGCAGATTCAAATTGACGTCATCCGCCAGCCCAACAAGCACCCCGTCGCGCTGGGCGAGTACATGAACCAGGACCCCAAGACCGTGGACCTGCGCAAGAAGACCGTCGACGAGGTCCTTGACGTGCTCATCGGCATGAGGAATCAGAAGGGCCGCAAGGTCACCAAGATCAAGAAGCCCGTCTTCTCCAACAACCCCTCCGTTCAGGGTGAGTGGCGCCCGGGCGTCACCTCTGGCGTCGAGTTCAACATCAAGGATCTTGACTGACCTAATTAGAATAAGCTAGTGGAGAGCCCCTCTTGTTGACTATGATTTTGACCCCATGCACGCAGCGACAGCGCGGTGTAGGCCTGGACTTGCCTGCGCGAGTGTCAACGACAGCTCATCATCAGGCGCCTTTTGATCGACAGCCCCCCTCCGTGTCACTTTGGACGATTGATTTTGCCAGGCGCTCGCGAGTCGAGCGTTCCTGAGCAGTCATCAAGTACAGGCACGTTCATCATTGTGAGGCACTCCCGAACGCGACGAGCCATCGTCAACGGCGAGTCATCGTCAAGGACGTTCGAATCGAGAGCTTCCCTCGCTCACGTCGAGCGATCATCAAGGTCCAGTGCGAGCTCTGCATGCTTGGGCTCTCACGGGCTCTCGCGCTCAGTTAGCACGCTCTCGCTCCCGCCCTTGCTCCGGCGTCGCCCCATCGCCCGAGCACTCCAGATACAGTGACGCCGCGCAGCAGTTGTGACGCCGCGCAGCAGTTGCGTCATTGAAGCGCTGCCTTGGCCAAGGAAATGAATCCCTTTCGTCTGGCACGGCAGCTACGCCAGGCCAGGTCAGGCCCGGCTCGAGCAGCGGCCGCACGGGCGGCGGCCAGCAGCCGGTGACCGCTGTGACCGCTGTGACCAGTCAGGCAGTGCGAGAGAGGGGTACAGGTGTCCAGGTGTGCATGGGCGCGTACAGCGGTCCTCGGCCAGGCGGGCCACGACTCCGAGTCGACCGAGGGGACGAGGGCCGCGGCGCACAGACCAACAAGCCTGGCGCAGCCCGACACAGCCCGGCGCAGCCAAGGCAAGAACAGCCTACCAGCCTAGAAGCGCAGTTGGAAAAGCCAAGAGCCATGGTCAACATCGAGACGCCGCGCACGGAGGTGGACATCGT